>CABHPH010158649.1:0-53061 GCA_902168325.1 Peromyscus nudipes
CTGCTCACACTCAAGAAAACTCTGGGAAGCTGTGGGGTTGGTGGGTAAACGCCCCACACAGTGCCTATGGTCAGACACCTTGCTCAGCCTTGGTGCAGGGAGGAGAGACTTGGACCTGCCTTAACTGAATGTACCAGGCTTTTCTGACTCCCCATGGCAGTTCTTACCTTTTCAGAAGAGTGGATGGGGGGTGGGTTGGGGGAAAAGGCTTGAGGGGAGCAGGAGGAGGGATGAGAGGGCAATCTGTGGTTGGTATGAAAATTAATAAAAAATTTCTTAATAAAGAATAAAAAGAGATAACAAGGAAAAAAGTTATTCCTATAGCATGTGCACAATGCTGAACCACTATCTGAAAGATGAAACATACAGAAGTAAATTTCTTATTTAATCTTGTTAAATCATCTTCTTTAATCATATATTTATCAAATATAATGGAGAATTTAAAGACTTATTTAGTATGTCAAATAGATTTCAGGAATAGGTAAAAATAAAACACTTTTATTTTTCATCTTATCTCAAACTTATGATGTTTGGAAGTTATTTCTAATTTTTTAAAGTATCAAAATATGATTAAAAAAAAGCTAACACAAATCTGGGGTTGGGGGGTAGCTCAGTCAATAGAGTGGTTGCATACCTGTCAGTTCCAGTTCAAGGATCTCTGGCCCCTGTTTCTGAAATTTATGGTGTCTTCAGCAATAGGGACTTTCGTTCCACCTCTGGGGGGTGACAATCAAGAGTCACATCAATAGGATGTATGTTTTGTGAGTTTCTTGGACTGCCTTGGCCAATCTCACGTCTAGTATCAGGGGTTTTTTTTGTTTGTTTTTTGTTTGTTTGTTTGTTTTTTGTTAGGTGGTCTTTTGCTCTACCTGCCTCTGACTCCCAAGTGCTGGGATTAAAGGTGTGTGCCATCATACCCGGCTAGACCAAATTTTTTATTAAATTTTTCTGATTATAATACAATTACATCCTTCCCCCTTCCATTTCCTCCTTCCAAACACTCCCAAATGTCCCCTCTTGTTCTTTTTCAAATTCATTGCCTTTTTTCATTAACTATTCTCACATACATACACATGCATTCCTAAATACATAAATACAACCTACTCAGTCTGTATAATGTTATTGTATGTATATTTTCAGGGATGATCACTTGGTAGTGTGCTCTTCTCTGGGAAAGACTATTTTTACTCCTATCTTCATTCCTTAGTTGTCTATAGGTCTGTGTAAGATTGAGGCCACCTGGCTTTTCCTTGGTTCCAATTATTATGTCTATTACTGTTTTTCTTGTTCAGCTCATACTTAATCAGTCATGTTGTTGAGAATTTATGGGTGCAGATTTCTACATTCTTAAGACACATAATCTTACAGCAAAGCTCTTGATCCTCTGGCTGTTACAATTTTCCACCCCATCTATGACCATGAGCCTTAAGATAGGGGAGTTGTTCTGTGGATCTATTGGTTGGGACTGGGCTCCACAACTCTTCATTTTGATTGGTTGTAGTTTTCCATTGCAAAGAGAAGTTTCTTTGAGGGGTAATAGCTACACTTACCTGTGAGTTTAAGGACAATATTTAGAACACAGAAATTATGGTGGTTTAAGAAAGAGGTGGTTGTAGGTTCCCTTCCAAGATCCACTTGTCCTTGGTGGTTGACTAAGTTTCTTGCACCAGGCTTGATTTACCGTTTATGGAACAGGAAAACCCAGTTTTTGACATAAGTAATAGCAGTGAAGGACTCACATGTATTTCTAGTAAACATGGACATACACGGGATAGTTATTTAACCTAGGAATAAACTTACTGATAAAAATGACACATGGATGGTCAACTTCAGCAATTCATTTTGAGTGTTGACCTGGGGTTATTATTCTATATTATTCTGTTATAACCTGGGATGATAACAGAAAAGACTTTAAAGATGCTGTAGAGATTCAGAAATGAAGTCTGAGCCAGAAATTAATAACTAATGCTCTGTGGCAACAATCATAATTCTGTAATTTTGTTTTCACTTAGAAGATAGGATATCCATCTATCTTTCATTTGAATACTTTCACCTCAGGAAAAAAGGATACCCCAAAGCAGAAGATATCAGCAAATTATACTTATAATATTGAAATAAGTTGTTAGATAAATTATTAAACATGTGCTTATATCAACACAAAAGTCAGATAAACAACATCTCAATACACACTGAATATTAGACAGTGAACTTTGACTTTTGGGGAATATTCTAGATTGTAAACATTCTTTTCCCTATATGGTATAAGTTGTCTGGATCACTTTCATTTTTCAATAAGTGGCTTTACTTTATCTATATTTGACCTTTAAAGAAAAGAAATCTCTGGAGGTAATAATCTTTCTTAGATATGAGAATGAAACTATGACAAAAGTACTTGAAAAGTACGTGGTAACATGCTATAATATTAAAAATAGACATGCTTACAAATTAAATATTTGAGTGTAAGTGCAGATTAAATGTCTCCTGGGTTTGAATGAATCATAAAAGACTGACAGCTAAATAAAAAATATGCAAAATAGGGGGGATATATTCGGATTAGAAGGGAGTGTTACTTTTCTTCCATTACATTGTTGAAGTTTAATAGGCTCGATCACACACTGTTGCCAGAATGAAATGATAAAATAACATTCTTCTCGCCTTTAGAAATACAGATTGGCTTGAAATTTAGAGAACACCTTGGTTATATTTATCAATATATATAATCACAATCTTATTTGATCTACCAATTTTAATTATAGATCTTGCTATATGAGGCTAAGCAATCTTTTAAAATATTTCAATAATTACCAGTGTCTCCAATTTATTCAGTATCAAAAGACTGAAAAAAATACTAAGTACCCTAAAAGAAGGCGTTGGTTTTACTTATACTTGAAACTTGAAAATACCCTGTATGTTCTAAGAGCAATGAAAAATCTCTATCTGCTCACTTAAAATTTTTTTCAAGTATGAATAAAATAATCTGCAAAATAATGTGCTTGAGATATAACATATTATTATGAGGTTTATTGTAATGGGTGTATCAAAACTCTTTCTGTCTCTCTATCTCTCCTCCCACCCCCGTGTGTGTGTGTGTGTGTGTGTGTGTGTGTGTGTGTGTGTGTTTGTGTTATAAGAAGTGTAGCAAATTGTGGTAGGGATAAAGACACACAACAAAACTGTTTAGCTCATTTTTCAAGTCAGCTTGGAGACACTCTTTTATGCTGTCCCTAGTATTGAACATTTAATCCAATAAATTGATTTTCCCATGACTAAATAGTTGGCTCAGAAGTTAAGTGCTTGTTGAGTTGCAGCACTTGAATTAGGATTCCGTGAAAGGGTGATAAATGCAATGGATAGTAGTACTTATATGCAGCCCCAGCACTTGGTGTGGGAGAAGGGGGGCAGGTGGATCCTAGGGCACTCTCTCATTGGCCATCCAGTCTAGCCAATTGGTGAGCTTTTGATCTAGTGAGAGACTTTGCTCAGAAAATAAGGTGGAGGGTGACTGAGGAAGACATCCTGATGTCAGTCCTTGGTCTGAATTCATACCCACACTCGATAGCACCTGCCCACAGGCACACATACATGTTGCGCGTGTGCGAACACACACACACACACACACACACACACTTTTTCCAAGTGTTCTTGCCTACTTGTGACCTTCATTACAGGTGTTACCGTCTGAAGTCAGGACAAGAAGAGAAGAGCAGACAGCAGCAGTGGCAGCGGATCAGGAATGGATGGTGTTGTGGTTGCTAGTTTCCAGCTGGGTTAGTAGGTTTCACAAACAGCAATCCTGATAAGGTAATCAATCAGTTCCTTATCAGGGTTCCAGAGAATTCCAGAATTCCAGAGTGGTCAGGGCAGAAGTGCCTGGTAGCAGAACTAATGAAGAAAATCTTGTGGTCTTCCTCAGAGTCTTGTTGATCATTTGGATTTGACCAACTTTGATTCCCACCCCCATTTCTGTTCTCTCGCATGGTAGCTACAGGCTTTAGAAAAACCAACAAACCAAAGAAAAACGGTGGATTCTAGGGATTCTAGAAATGTCTTATGCTTAATAGCACATGTTAAAGCTGGTTAATATAGTTCAAGAGCAAAAAAGTGTTCTACACTTTAAATCTTCCTCTCACTTGATTTATTATCAGAATCTACATGTATTGATATCAGTTTTTAAATGTAATCTAGATATGAATAAAACATATTTTAAACATTAAACTGAATTTAAAATGATTTGTCTTCCAAAATTACACTGAAGTAGTATTGTGTGTCTTTATATTTGCCTTCAACAGAACACAGTGGAAACCATAAAGACTGGAAGAAAAGTACAAATTACCTATAAAAAACACAATAAATAAAAAAAACATGTGAACTGTTTCATTATCAATAATTATCTTACATGTAAATAATGTTTCTATCACTAAAACATAAATTATCCGAATGGGTGATGTCACATGCATTATTCATAAGAAGCTCACTTTGAAAGGGAATTACTGGAAAAAAGATATTCAAAGAAAAATGATAACCAAAGGAGAGGGAAAACACAGTACAAACTATACCAAGTTAAAAATTTTATACTCAGCACATTTTCCTTTTGATGTGAAGAACATTATTCAAATCTTGTGCTGCGGTCAGTCTAACTCTACTCTCCCTTGGAGGAGTTGGTGGGAATTTCTTACTAAGTCCAGGATGAGCTGCAACCTGGAGTTTCCACTGTCCTAATTTACCACCTAAGGCTGAAAGATGAAGACCTCTTCATAGTTATGCAGGTAACAGGACAGACAGATAGCTGGACTGTTTCATTGCTTCAAGCTCCTGTCTAGACTGCTACTAATATCACTCAGAGAAGGTGTCATTTCATTACTGCTCTGCACTTGGGAAATTCTGATTTTCCCCTCAGCACCCTCTGAAACTACCAGTGTGTAGAAAGACAAAAATCTATCCTGTGAGGACACAGAAGCCCAATATTAGATGAAGATTCCTGTATGCCTCTGAAACTTGCATCAAGTTACACCTATGGCCTTCCACATTGTAATGAAAGTCTCAACTCTATTCTCTGACATGGTTGCCTGATAATCGGAAGTCTATGTTTCTAAGGTGTTTTAGAATCATAGTTTTTCTATGTTGATTTCAGGCATTGGAGTAACCATTGCTTGTCCTGGTTTGCTTCCTATTGCTATGGCAAATACCAGAGTTTAAATAAATTAGAAAGAATAGGGTTTATTTTACTTTATAGTTTACAGTCCATTATGAAGGGTTCTTGGGTTGGAACTGAAGGCAGGAGCCTGGAGGCAGAAACTGAAGCAGAGGCAATGGAGTGCTGTTGCTGGAGAGCTTCTCTCCAGCTCCCAAGTCCCGCCAGTCTCCGAGCTCCCAAGTCCCACCAGTCTCCGAGCCCACTTATAAAATAAACACACAGACGCTTACATTATTTAAACTGCTTGGCCATTAGCTCAGGCCTATCATTGTCTAGCTCTTACTCTTATATTTAGCCCATTTCTATTAATCTCTACTTTGCCACGTGGCTCGTGGCTTACCGGTACTTTACATCTTCCTTCTCCTCGCTGCAGCTCCAGCCAGTCTCTCTTTTCACCTTCCTGTTTCCTCTCTTCTCTTCTCTGTTAGTCCCGCCTATACTTCCTGTCTGGCTACCGGCCAATCAGTGCTTTATTGATACAGAGTGATATCCACAGCAGAGTGCTGCTTACTGGCTTGATCAGCCTGCTTTCGCATACAGTCAAGGACCATTTGCCAAGGGTGGTACTTCCAATGTAAGTCAGAATCTCCAACATCAATCATTAAGAAAATGTGACACAGACTTGACTATAGGTCAGACCTAAAGAAGGAGGTCCTCAATTGAGATTCCTATATGTCTAAGTTTGTGTCAAGGTGATAATAACCAACAAGAACTCTATCTAAATGATTTTTATATTCCTGGTATACCCTCTCCTTTATTTTTTGATCACAAAAATAGTATTTTCTTTAAGTTCTTTTTTCCACATCTGTAGTCATTGATGTCTTTGGCTTACAAATGATACTTCCTGGAAAGAAGCTATGACTAGAAATGATTGACTGATTAAAATTTCAGCGGTGTCTTGGGGTTTCTATTGCTGTGAAGAGACACGCTTCCTCAAACAAGGCCATATCTACTTTAACAGGACCACATGTCCTAATCCTTTCAAATAATGCCATTCCCTATGAGCCTATCGGAGCCATTTTTATTCCAATCACTCACTATAAGCAATGTGGGTAGATTGCAATGTTCAGTCCCAGAACCTAATTACAATTATCTTGCATGATCTTTAGCCTAACACCCATTCCTTGTCCTACTCTATCTTGGGCCTGCCATCCTGTGACTAACCGATAAAACTGAGTCTAACAAAATCCTAATATTTATGACATATTAACTTAATAAAACCCTAGCTTTCCACCCGTCAAATGGCTGAGAATATTGTCAGACAGCATCTAAGGTCTAAAGCAGAGTTCTCCTCTCCCTCCTCTCCTCCTGTGACATTTTTTTCTCATGTACACCAATATATTTGAAAAGTGTCTTGATTTATGCCTTTCTTTGTTCTGTTAGGAAAAAAATCTTATAAAATTGTTAATTCATTGGAAGGTGGTATTTGGGGAACCCTAAGTCTATGTTGCTGAGTTAGGGTTACTCATATTTGGATTCAGACTGGAACATGTCTCTCATCCTTTGTAGTAGCAGCCATTTCTTTCACTGACGTTTCTCTTCCTCCATATCTACACGCTGAGCTGAGATACAATGAAAAAAATCTCAGAGAAATCACTACTGTTCCAAACTTTCAATGTAGCCTACCCCTTTATTCCACTTTTTAGACTCTTATGGCATGTATCTTAATTAGTATTCCTTTTCAGTATTCATAATTCAATGTAAAATGGACATATGAAGCAACAAATGAGAAATAATACAATTATATACTTGCAGAAGGCATGAATAGGCATTTTTCTAAAAGGAGTACTCAGATAACAACTACCTGAATAATAAATCAATAAAATTAGTCCATTGAAAACATGAATCAAGACTAAAATGAAATATGACCATCCATATATCAGTACAATTAAAATAGCGATTGTAACAAAAATGTGGTGTCTGTGACTTCTTCACATTAATTATGCATAATTAAAACTTGTTCCTTCTCTAATTTGGCTTTTTCCATTCATAATGGTCATATATATACATACAAATATTTAATATGTAGTTAGGAATTGTGATGGTTTAATGAAATGGCAAATATATATATATATGAATATATATAACTTGGCTTTTTCCATTTATAATGGTCATATATATACATATATAGTAATATATGTATATCATTTACCTCTGTCCTTTTCTATCTCCAAAACCTCCCACATAACCCTCTTTCTGTCTTTCAAATTTATGTTCATTTTTTCTTCAATTGTAGTTACATGTATATATATATATTATATATATATGAATATGTTCCAGCTTGACCCTCCCATTTCCCTATGTTCTCATCCCCCACTCCTCACCCTCTGCCACCGCCCCCACACCCAGTCCACTCATGTAGATCTCATCCACTTCTCCTTCGCAGGGTCATCCATGTGTCCCTCCTAGGGTCTTTCCCTGTTAGCTAGCCTCTCTGGAGCTGTGGGTTGCAGTCTGGCTATCCCTTTCCTCACATCTAGTATCCACTTATGAGTGAGTACATACAATGTTTGTCCTTCTGAGTCTGGGTTGTGAGACACCTTGCACAGCCTTGGTGCAGTGGGAAGGGGCTTGGACCTGCCTAGGCTCAGTGAGGTGGGCTCTGCTGACTCCCCATAGGAGACCTGGATTTGGGGGATGTGAGGATGCGGGGTGGCTTGGGAAAGAGGGCTGGGGAGTGGGAGGAGGGAAGAGGGGAGAATCTGTGGATAGTATGTGGAGTGAGTAGAAGATTTCTTAATAAAGAAAAATGGAAGAAAAAAAAGAATGTTTGTATATAATGTTATATATATATATATGACACAGTCTGCTCAATCTGTATGTTATTTCTTTAAATCATAAATTTTTGGCGCTGACCATTTGATATTAACTAACAAATTGATGTGCTTTTCTCTAGGGAAGATTATTTCTCCTACTCTCAATAATCCTTAGTTGCCTGTGGTTTTGGTGTAGGGTTGAAGCCCTGTGAGCTTCCTCTCATCCATATTAGCATGTCAATTTGTTGTCCTTTTTTCAGGGTATGTTTAGACAGCCATGTTGGTGAGTCCTTATGTGTGTAGCTTCTGACATTCTTTGGTGACACAAACTCACAGCAATCACTTTGTTCTTCTGAATCCACCAATCTTTATGCCTCTTTTACCACAAGGATCCCAGATCTTCAGGTTCCAGAGTTGTGTTGTAGATTTATCATTTGGATCAGGACTCCACAACTCTATATTGAGATTGGTTGGGTTTTTCAGTTATGGTCTCCCTCTTCTACAAAGTAAAGTTCACTTGATGAGAGGTGAGAGCTGTACTTATCTGTGGGTATAAGGACAAATATTAAGTATGTAGTTAGGGATTTATGATGGTTTAATGAAGTGGCAGATGTAGTAGTTGGCTGTGTTTTCAGTGTCCAGCATGATTTCCCTTTTGTTGATCAGATCTTAAGTCCTATTAGAGATATATTGGTTGTTGCCAAGGTATGTATGCCACTAATACACAAGGGTTATCCTGCAATGTGGGTCATTGTTGTAGTTTATAGTCATTATAGCTTGGTAGGATTACATGGTAATTCCATGGTAGAATTACTTTTGTTACCATGAGTGTTAATCCTTGGGCAGGAAGGTTTCAGCTCATATCCATTGTGTGGCCCCTGAGCCCTATGCCTGAAATGCATGTTGTCTTTAGCAACAGGGATTTACCTTCCCACCACTGTGGGGAAATGAAGGCTAAGAGCAGTAGCCTATGTTGTTTTGGGAGTCTCTTGAACAACTCTGACCAAACAATTAAAAGAAGACTTCTCAGGCCTGGTGTGGTGGTATTTGTTAGATGGTCTATGACTCTTGGGAGAAGAATTATCAGCCTATATGTGAAGTTTTAATTTAAACTGTATTTGCATATTTACACACGACATATATATATTATAAATTTTTGTAGGTAGGTAGTTAATAGTGGGATTCTTTATGACTTTTTATGGCATCCTTATTATTTTATTCTTCTTCTGTATTACACTTGTGCTCAGCTTTTCCCCCTCTCTATTTCTTACCTGCCCCCAAGTAATGGTTCTTTTCCCTTCCCTGGTTTCTGCTATTATTCCAGGGTACATACATCAAAAGATTTGGAGCTAGAAACATCATACGAGAAAGAACATTCAATGTTTGTCTTTCTAGGTCTGGTTTTCCTCACTCAGTGTGATCCTTTCTAGTTCCATCCATTTGCCTGCAAATTTTATTATTTCATTTTTATTCATGCTCAGTGATATTCCATAGTTTCTATGTACCACACTGCCATTAACCATTGTCAGTTAAAGTACATTTAGATGATTTCCACTTCCTAGTTATCATGAATAGAGCAGCAATGGCTTTAGTTGAGCAAGTGTCTATGAAGTAGGTATTAAGTCTCTCAGTCATATGCCAAGTCATATGCAGGTTTAATTTTAGCCTTTATTGGGATTCTTCATGCTGATTTCAAGAGTGGCTACACCAATTTGCAACCCCACCAACAGTGAATAAGGGTTCTCTTTTACTCACAAGCATCCAACATTTGTTGTTTGTTTTGATAATCTCTGCCGTTCTGATGGGTAAGAAGAAATCTCAAAGATGTTTAATCATTACATTTATTTCCTACTCTATATCTTGGATGACTTCCTCTCCAGAATCTTCACTTTTGTGTCTACAGAAACCTAAGATATATATAAAGCTTTTCTGAAATTCTTAGTTGAAAGGTATTTAACGTAGCACAGATGATGTGTGGAAAGAGCAGACTATGACTTTAATATATTAGTACAAGTGAGATTTCAGTATTTTACAATATTATTTTGTGATGTTACAAGTACCTGCGCATAGGACAAAATGGCATGTGAATATATACGAGTTATTCTCTGATTTTGCCTTTTTTGAATTATGAAAGATATAACCATTAAGCTAAAGAAAATATCATCATGAAGAATACATAGGGACTCTGTGTTTTTAACATTCTATGAATCTATTGTTATTTCAGAATAAAAGTTTAAGAATAACCTAGTCCTATACAATTTATTACGAACAACTTCTTTCATATGGTTTCTATTGTGTTTGATACAATAAAAGGATTACATCTGTCTTTTCACTGGATATAAAAACCACTGATCATTGTTAACGTGTATCGGGAGTCATGCATCTAAACTGGTAATAAATGGCTTGTGTTTTCAAAGTGTCTATACATTTTTTTAGAAGACTGAAAGAATAAGATCCAGTAATTGTCTTATTTGCTGCTCCTAAATTGAAGTATCAGCCCGGAGTGTCATTTTGTATATAATGAAGCCAAAGTTAAAACTGAATAAATTGTGAGATCATATTGCATCTTAAGTAGTCAAAGCTCCTTTCTACTCTCAAAGTGATTTATGTTTATTTAAAAGGTTTAGTTGAAAAGATGGTGATAGAATGATTAAAGACTTTGGAAAGCACAGAAGCTTTTCCCTCAAGGTAAATGGAGCATATGCAATCTCTGTATTTGCATAAACCTTTTACAAAATGGATGAAGCATAATGTTGTTTAAGAAAAATTATTTGCATTGATAATTCACACACACACACACACAAACTCACAAACTCTCAGTGGTAAATGTTCCTGTTTCAATGATTTGGATATACTATTACTAAAATACTTTTTAAAAACTAATATTTCAAATAAAACATTTTAAGTTATTCAAATGAGAAGAAATTTTTTCATTGAATTAAGTTCCTGAGATGGTCATATTTAGTTTTCTACCAGATATGTATTCTATTAGAAATGACATTACTCATCCTTTCTCCAGTTTCATACAAATTTTGTTGCCAAGGAGATTTAGATTTCAATATTATTGACACTTCTTTTTATAGAAAACCAAAGTTGGTGAAATGTCATATGGGAAATAAATCTGCAGTAGACCAAAACAGCAAAGAAAGAAAAAGGAAGCCTGAAGTCACAAACACTTTGTAAAAATAAAACATAGTACATTTTAATTAGACTTGAATTTAATATTTTATATTTGCAAATATAAATGTGACATTAATGATAAATTTGGAGAACTCTTCTCAAGAATAGCTGGCTTACAATGAAGCTTTTAAGTGATACATTTCACCCACTATCACAGCATAAATGCTAGTATTCAACATTACACCCTGAATAATATAAATTTTATTTTTATTAAAGCATCAAAATATATTTTATAGATTAAACTCCCTTACCTATATGATAGAACTCACTAGAAATTGAACAGTCATTACACTGCAATGTACACTGGTCTAATATGTGAAGCAAGTGCATAGTTTATTTTTCAAAGCCAAATATTTATCACTGAAAATAAGAAGAATAAGGGAAACGTGTTTGTATTTCATTATGGGTAAATACTGAGCCTAGTATGGAACTCACAGTGTCGGATTCAAAATTTCAGAATGTTGTTCACTACTTCAGTGTACCTCAGCACTGCTATTATGATTAACCAAAAATGAAGTTTTGCAGCGTGCACATCTGCACACAGTGTTTTGCTTTGTAAAATACCCGTAAGGTATCATTTTAAAGAAGGTAGGAAGGGCCGGGCGGTGGTGGCGCACGCCTTTAATCCCAGCACTCGGGAGGCAGAGCCAGGAGGATCTCTGTGAGTTCGAGGCAAGCCTGGGCTACCAAGTGAGTTCCAGGAAAGGCGCAAAGCTACACAGAGAGAGAAACCCTGTCTCGAAAAACCCAAAAAAAAGGTAGGAAGGTTCACGAAAAGCGTTCCTAAGATTTGTCGGACCCTAGACATCTCAAGGACAAACTCCTTCTGTCATCCAGCTTCTTCACTGACTTCATTTCTGTTTCCAAATGTCCAGTCCAAAGTACCCTGCTACCTATAGGTGAGCTGTCATTTACCTTCTTGATCTTGACTATTTGGACGGGTGCAAGAGAAATCTCAAAGTAGCTTTGATTTGCGTTTGCTTGATAACTAAGAATGTTGAAAATCTCCTTAAATGCTTCTCAGCCATTTTTGTTTCCTCTTTTGAGAATATTCTGTTTAGATCTATATCCCATATTTAATTGTGTTGTTTATTGTTGTCCAGCTTTTTAATTTCTTTGTATATTTTAGATATTAGTCTCTTATCAGATATGTGTAGTTGATAAAGTTTTTTTTCCCACTTTGTGTCCTGATGCTTTGCCTGAATGATGGTTTTGATAGAGAGAAAAAATAATGTGAGTGAAGGAAGTGGAGAAGTGGAGTCGATCTAGGAAGATATGAGGAGGGGTAACCATAATCAGAAGTTTCTTCAGAGCTCAGGTGTTTGACAACTGGTTCCCATCTATTGTCACACCCCTTTGGAGGGATGTGTAATATTGGGGCAGTAAGGCCTAACTAGAAGAAGTATGTTATTTAGGAGCCAGACTTTGAGACCAGCAGCCCAAGTCCATTTCCTATTCTTTCTCTGTTTCCTGGTTTGCCCAAATCTGAGCGAGAGCGTTTGTAGCCAGAGCTGTGAGTTGTTCCTGCTGCCTGCCTTCTTTTCCGTGGTGATTAAGTCCTCTTCAACCACTGGAAAACTCCATCTTCCCCCCTCCCCCTTTTGTTCACAGCCCCTAGAAAAGTAAGTAATACGAGGTTTAAGGCTCTTTCCTGTACTGACATTCAACTCAGTGGTTGGTAGAGCCTTTTCAAGGTATGTCCAAAGCCTTCAGGTTCATCCCTAACATGACTCATACCAGATGATCAGTCCCGTGGGTCCATTCATCTTTGTCTTTGTAATTACCTCAGTCAGAATTAAGTTTTAACTATTTCTTCCTATATGGCTACAACTCAGCTATGACAGCCTCTCGTTTCCAGGGTACTAATCTTGGGCGTACAGTAAACACTTTGCTGAGTCTTCAGTGGTTAAGAAGAAAGCAAACCCACATGCAGTCATCATGGTTGTATAAAGAGTATCATCACCTTTACACAAGTGAATGCTTTTGTATAATGACTACTAGATTTTCAACACAATTTTGTAGCTAATTATTTATTATTAATTACCTAGCAATCCTGTTTTGGGAAATTATTTCTAAGCTAAAGGAGTAATTTTCAATTAATAGTCACACAATTTCAATTGAATAGTGCACTGAAGGAATATTTTTTAAAAATCATAGTAAATTGATTTTTCAAAAGAAAACAATTATATCACCTCCAAATGAATTAGAAAACCTATGAAATTAACCTAAATTCTACTCATTTTAAATCTCATTTATTTATTAGTTTTCTCTTTTTCTCCTTCTCTCTCTCTCTCTCTCTCTCTCTCTCTCTCTCTCTGTATGTTCAGGTGCATATATTATGGTACTCTGTGGTTTGGTCAGTGGATAATTTACAGGAGTTGAGTCTGTTTTCTTTTTATACGATATGGTCCAGGTCATATAGTCCAGGCTAGGCAATAAGTTCCCTTACTCACCCAGCCATCTCCTTGGCTCTACATTCAGTTCTTAATTTAAATTTATTATTAGCAGGATGAATAAGCTTTAAGACTTAATGACTTATATGATCAAGAAAACATCCATATTTTATTCTTCTTAACATAAAAATAAAACAAAGTAAAAATGTATTGCGTAGTTTCAAACTTCTTTCTCTTTTCAAATTATTCTAAATTGTGAATTTGTATTTTAGCCATTATTCTTTCCTTTGTCTAAAGGGCAGTTTAATTTTAACATATAGATTTATGCCATGCCAATTTTGAGCGAGAAAGAAATACTCTCTAATGAAGAATAGAATCATTAAGAGTCAGATGAAATGGTCCAAAATATTGACTTTCTTCTCCTGCATATTCAGCAACTGTTAAATATTCAGTGCCCCATTTCAATACCTTTTGTGGCTATTACTGTATGAATAAAATATGTTGTCAGGGAGCTCCTGAAGCTACTTGTGAGTCAGATGAAGAGGAACTAACCATTGAGATTGTTTGCATGGGATTCACTTTAGATAAAGAACATAGAAGAAAATTCATTTTGAATAATACTTAATCAATCTTAACAGCATAATGAAATTATCTGTCTTAGTTAGGGTTTCTATTATTGTGAAGAGACACCATGACCACAGTAACTCTTATAAAGGAAGCATTTAATTAGGGCTGGCTTAAAGTTCATAGGTTCAATTCATTATCATAGCAGGAAGCATTGCGGGACTCAGGCCCACACTGTACTGGAGAGGTAACTGAGAGTTAAACATATAGATTGGCAGACAGCAGGGAGAGAAGGTGAGCCACTAAGCCTGGCTTAAGCTTCTGAAACCTCAAAACTCACCCCAAATGGCACACTTGCTCCAGCAAGGCCACACATACTCCAAAAAGGCCACAACTCCCAATAATGCCACTCCTTATGAGCCTATGGGGACCATTTTTATTCAAACCACCACATCATCTCACGTCCTAATCCTGAGAATTAACTTAATTAAGGTACGATGTGGTCTAAACATCAGATGATACAAAAACCTCCCAAGATATTCTACACTACACACAGTGGAGAAATACTGAAGTAGATACTTGATTTTGAATAAATATTTTAAGTTATATATAGTTGTAGCTATAAACAGAATGTCTCATTTTTATATATCATTCAGCTTCCATGAATCTAAAACATTTCCATGACGCACACAAATAAGTATATAATAATGAATTTATTCAAATACCTCTGTTATAATTGTGTATTTGATATAACATTATAGGTGCCTGACATTTTTATATATGGATTTTTACATTAAAAAATAATCATGTCAGGGAAAGTTTGTCTTGAAGTGTGATTATTGGTGTCCATTCATAATTTCTTTCTTCAGATAAAAAACAATTTGTGTTACAGAAAGCAGGAAAAGAGAAGACAAGACAAAAAAATAAACAATGTTGAATTATTTTATTATGTATTTAAAGACCATATTTTGTAGGTTTATTTAATGCAATGTGTAATTCTAACAGAAGCTACTAAGTAAATACATAATAAATTGATAGTTTTTCTGATAATTTTGATATTTTACTTCATTACACTCTTATAACATGCAATTTTCAATCTACTAAGCAATGTACATTAAATGGTGCAGTTAGTAATTTTCCAGGAAGCTATAGTAGTTGAGTTTATTAAAAGTTTGGGCCATAATTGTGCATGTAAACAATTCACTTTAAATTATATTTGGGTGGACTTGAAGGCAGTTTTAAATGTATAGCCCTTTTTATTAAGATAATGTTAATAAAAACCGTCTGGTCTTTATTACTTCTCATGCACTCACTTCTATTCTCTATATCCATGAAGTGGGTGTACTCAAGTTAAATGAAGAATTTAAAAGGAACAAATATATTCAGTCTTTAATAATATGAAACACACCACATAACCTGAAGATCATGTTAGGAAGGCCTGATGGGCTTCTACCATGGCTATAGTGTCAGAATTATGAAAGTTGAGGGCATGAGTAAATTAATGTGTGTGTGTGTGTGTGTGTGTGTATGTGTGTGTATGTGTACTTTTTTCTTAAAACTTGTATACCATATACAAAGGTGATGTGCAAAAGGTATTTATACATTGAAGGTTTAAATAGGTAACTGTCAGAATGAGCATGAATTAAATATCATACTGACTAAATAATTTAGGAAGCCACTGACTTCATTCATCACTCAGAGTAAATGAACTTCTCAGCTGATGTTATATTATAAAATACATAGTTAACTACATTAGATATTTTTCACTTGATCTGGGGGTTAATTTTGGATATAGAAATATTCTGAATATATTTTATTTACATAACATTGGGAAGCTACAACAGCCTAATCTGGGCAGGATGACAAAGGGAACAGACCCATCAGAAATGGAGGTATGGGTCACTCCTCTAGGAAAAGAGTCAAGACCTGCTGATGTGCTTGTAGAGGGTAGAGAAAATACAGAATGGGTATCAGAGGAAGGTAGTTATGAATATTATCTAAGGCTACATGACCAGTTGCAGAAATGAGGATTACAATTGACATGAGTGCTTCTGTGTTGTATTTTGTTAAGAATGCATTTGTGCAGATATTTGTGTTTTCTTTCAATTTCTTTAACATTAATTAAGAGAATATCCTGGTTATCATATTTAAGTTTGAGATAGTAAAAGGATGACCCCATGGGACATTGCCACCTGTTCTAAATTTATAATGTTTTTTGTTTGTATGAGGGATAGTTATATCATGTTTGGTGTAATTATGGCCTGGTTAGATATATAATGTGTTTGCAATTGTTTGTGAGATAGTTTAGGTGTTATTATGACCTGGTTATTGGTTTCATCTGGAAATTAAACATGACATAAGGAGATATGATTGTATGTCATATTGAGAAGGGATGGATTGTGATGGCTATTCTTGGCTGTCAACTTGACTGTATCTGGAATGAACTACAATCTAGAAATAAAGGGAGTACTTGTGATCTGGATCTTGAAGCAGGAAGACAGTGTGCCTCTGATCCTGATCTTGAGGCTGGAAGACACAGGTTTTGGATTCACATCTTGAGACATGATGACACATGTCTTTAATCCACATCTTGAGGTGGGAAGGCACACCTTTAATTTGGGCCACACCTTCTGATGGAAGCTTATATAGAGACAGCAGAAGGAAGGGTTCACTCATTCTTCACCTGCTTGCCCTCACCTTGTTAGCACATTCGTTCCTGGTAATAGAGCCTACTTCTTCGGGATTCCAGCATATACAGAAGACCACTGAGACATCCAGCCTCATGGACCTAGACAACTGCTAGATTCTTGGACTTTCCATTCACAGCTAGCCATTGTTGGATTAGTTGGACTGCAGCCTGTAAGTCATTCCATATAAGGAATTTATATTTTCTAGAGTCTCTCTGTATAGACTAATACACTCCCCTTTTTTGGAAGCTTGAGTATTTCTTTCCATTACCATGGAAGCTAGTCCACAGAGAGGTGACAGTAAGGTCAGTTCCATCTCAGGAGTCTCTTGGCTCTCTTTCTGAAGTACATGGTGTCTTTAGCAGAAGGGACTTGACTTCTACTTAAGGGTTTAACCAAGCAACAGCAATAGGCTGTGTGTTCATGGTCACTTGGACAGCCCTGACCTACAATTCAAAAGAGGGATTTTTATCCTAGTATCAGAGTTTTATTGGGTAGTCTTTGGCTTTTGGAGGGATCTTCATCAGCTGAGATGAAAAAAGTTTATTAAAACTATGTATGTATATTTATACACAGAATTATGTATATCTTATTAACATTGGGAAAATAATAATAGATGATTCCTTGTGGCTTTTCAGACATCCTTATTGGTTTTTTTTAACCCACCCAACTCTTTCTTCTGCATTTACAGTATTCCTTCTCCCTAAATATCCCACCTTCCCCCATTTCCCCTAGCAGATCACTTGTATCATGCCATTCCCCCTTACCTTCCTCCCACTTTCTCCTTTGTTTACCCATCTCCCTCCAGAAGACTCCCTATTATTTCATTACACTGATCAGATCACTAGAATCCTTCTACTCCCTTCTCTATAGCTCCCCAGGCCTCCTATTCTGGCAATAGTCATATTTTACTTTTGGAGTTTCTGTAGTTACTACAGGCTATGAACTCACACATAAGATTTGGAGTTAGGAGCCTCCAAAATAGGGAGAACATGTGACATTAGTCTTTCTGGGTCTATGTTACCTCACCCAATATGACCTTTTAAATATATATGTTTACCTGCAACCTTCAAGATTTCATTTAGCATTAGAGCTGAATAATATTCCATAGTGTATATGCACCACATTTTCATTATCCACTCATCTGTGGAAGGATATTTAGAATTTTTTTCATTTCCTCAGTACTGTGAATAGAGTAGCAATGAATATGGCTGAGCAAATACCACAGAGTAGATGTTGAGTCTTTTGGGTACATGCCATGAAACTGTAGAGCTGGGTCATATGGGTAGATTGAAATTTAGCTTCTTATGTATTCTCCACACTGACTTACATAGTGCTGCACCAGTTTGCAGTTTCATGAACAATGAATGAGAGTTTCCTTTTTCCTGCATTCCTTCCAACATCTGTTGTTGGTTGATTCTTTAATCTTTGCCATACTGACTGGGCTAAGATGAAATCTCCAAGTTATTATTTGCATATCTATTATTACTAGGAACAATGAATATTTTTGAAGGAGTGTTTAGGCATTTTTTCTTCCTTTTGAGAACTTTATTCCTGCCCCAGGTCCATTTTTTGAATGGGTCATTTTTTCTTTGGACTCCTTATCTTTTGTTTCTTTGAATATTCTAGTTACTAATCCATTGTCAAATGTTTAGCAGGCAAAGATTCTCCCCCATTATGTGGGCTTCCTAGTTACCTAGTTGATTGTTCCTTTTGCTGTGCAGAAGCCTTTTTGTTTAATGAAGCCTCACTTGTCGATTATTGGCTCCAATTCTGGGACGAATTGAGTCCTATTCAGAATGTTCTTTCCTATATCATGGAGGATACTGTTTATGTTTTCTTCTAACACTTTCAGGTTTCATGTTTAGGTTTTAATTCTTTTGGAGTTAGTTTTTGTGCAAAGTGATAGATATGGGTCTAATTTTATTCTTCTACATGTAGACATCCAGTTTTCTCAGCAGTATTTGTTGAAAGTGATTTACTTCCTACATCATATAATTTTGGAATCTTTGTCAAATATTAAGTGGCTAGAGTCATATGTCCTCATGTTTGGGTCTTTTATTTTGTTCCATTAGTCTACATGCCTGTTTTTGTGCCAGTACCATATTGTTTTTTATTACTATGACTCTTTAATATATCTTAAGAGCTGGGATTGTAATCCTCCTAGAATTGTTCTTTTTTTTTTTTTTACTCAAGATTCTTTTGTCTATCAGGTGTGTTTTGTGCTCCCACATGACTTGTAGGATAGTTTTTCCCATTTCGGTGAAGAATTAGATTGATGTTTTGAATGGGATTGTAGTAAATCTGTAAACAGCTTTTGGTAGAATAGCCACTTTCACAATGTTTACATTACTAATTCATGAGCATGATATGTGTTTTCATTTTCTAGTGGTTTCCTTGGTCTCTTTTGTTCAGAGATTTAGAGTTCCCATTACAGAAGTCCTCAAATTTCTTTTGGGGGTTCATTCTTACATATTTTACATTCACTGAGGCTATTTTGAATGCAAATATGCCTGTATGCATGTCGTCATTGTGTAGAAGAGCTATTGATTTGTGCTGTTGATCTGTGCAAGTTGATTCTATATCCTGCCACATTGTTCAGTGGTTCTTCGAAATTATTGGTAGAATTTTGGGAATGTCTAATGTTTAGTATATCACGAATTCTGCAAATAGGGTAGTTTGACTCCTTTGCCTATTTGGATTCCTTTAATTTCCTTCTTGTGTCTTATATCTCCAGTGAGTATTTCAATGGCAGTATTGTAAAGGAGTGGAGATAGTGGGCATCCATGTCAGGTTCCTAAATTCAGTGGAATCGATTCAAATTTTTCTCAATAGAGAATGATGCTGGCTGTGCATTTTTACAGCATTTAGTATGTTCCCTGTAGTCCTATATTCTCTAGAACTTTTTTTTTTCTAGACAGAGTTTCTCTGTGTAGCTTTGCGCTCTTCCTGGAACTCTCTTTGTAGACCAGGCTTGCCTCGAACTCACAGAGATCTGCCTGCCTCTGCCTCCTGAGTGCTGGGATTAAAGGTGTATGCCACCACCGCCCGGCCTCTCTAGAACTTTTATCAGGAAGGCATGTTGGATTTTGTCAAATGATTTTATTCTCAAATGATTTATTAAAATAGAGATGATAATCAACTTTTTCTTTAAATAAATTTATGTGGTATATTACATTTTTTGCCTTGTATATGTTGAGCCTTCCCTGCATTTCAAGAATAAAGCCAAGTTAGTCATGGTTTATAATCTATTCTATTGATATATGTCTCTATTCTCTCTGTAAATATTTTAGTGTTTTTTAGTCTATTTTATTTAGGCATATTGTCCTGGAGCTTTCTTCTTTTTGGTCTTTACATGGTTTGAGTGTTAGAATGACACTATATTTGTACAAGGAGTTTGGGAGTATTTCTTTTCTTTCTTTCTTTCTTTCTTTCTTCCTTCCTTCCTTCCTTCCTTCCTTCCTTTCTTTTTCTTTCTTTCTTTCTTTCTTTCTTTCTTTCTTTCTTTCTTTCTTCTATGGATTTTTTTGAATGTGTGATATATCTGATGTAAATCTATCTGGTCGTGGGTTTTTGTTTTGTTTTGTTTTGCTTTGCTTTGTTTTTAGCAGAAAGCTATTCTTTTTTTTTAAGATGAAAGGCTTTTTATTATTATGTCAGTATCCTCGATATTTTTCTTATGAGTTTGTTTAGGTTGTTGGCTTCACCTTGGCTTAATTCTGCTGTGTAAAACCTTTTCATATTGACTGTAGCTGATTCCTCCATATAAATCCTATAGAAAAAATATTTATTTAAAAAAATTCCATGCATAAAATAATTTTCTATGAGGGTTCTATAAATATTCAGAGTGGTTTACTTACACTGATTGTTAATGTTCTTTGAAAGAGTATAATTATATTAACTTTTCTTATTTCATGGAAGTTTTATTCAGTCCTCCTAAAAGATTAATTGACATTGTTTGAGTGAGCTATAGTCAACATGGAAAGGCTTATAAACAAATGATTGTTCAACTGTGACTGTAACATCTCTTTAAGACATGTTACTACTTACTCCCCAGCAGCATTTCATTACTTATAGTTTCTTGCTGATCACTTTGATATCAGCATGTCTTCATTTATTTTTCTTTTTCTCATGCAGTAGCATCTTCAACCTCCCTAATGCTGTCTTAAGTTCAGTGATCTTCAGAGGTTAATAGCTCTTTGGACATCAGGCACTTTTACATCAATTGTTATTCTCAGAAAATGAAGATATTACATAATTAGAAAATAAAATAAATAACTAGAATTTGGATAAATTTTAAGAGGAAATTTTTGTTTCATTTGGGTATTAATGACTTTCCATGGGATTTTCTTTGTAGCATTAGGTATTTTGCAGTTTTCTACATACCACACTGAGAGTCTTGTCTCTATATATTAAGGCCCAGAAATTATACCAGAATTAGGCACAAAGCCCACACATCCCTAAAAATAGGTACATGTTGCTGGAGGAAAGTACCTTTCAATCCTAGGAATATACAGGAATTAAAATCAAGCGGCAATTAATAAAAGAAAAACAAGTTTCCAAAACAGAAGAATGATTCAGTGCACTAGAATTCAAACCCAACAGTGTAGAACATTTCCACAGAGCTCATCATCTTACTTATATTGCTAATTACTGCTGTGAAATTACATCAGAGGTGCACAGAGCAGTGGCCTAATATTCTCTTGTATGGGGCCTGGTCTACTTCAGATTTATAATAATACTACCATTTGAGAGAATAATGTATTTCAACTTATTTGCACAAATTGGTAAACATGTCAGTGACTGATGACTTAGATGAGAGCTAAAAGGCTTAGTATCTTCCCATAAATCAAAGCCCAGAGGCTTCTTTGATTCTTTTTAAAATAGCTTGTTTAAGCAGTTGTTGCATACATATGCAAGCTCTGTTATTAAAAGATTCATTAATGATTCTAAGCACTTACTACCAAACATCCCTGGTTTCTCTCTTGTTTGCAAGATGCTTATTAAATATTTAGTATCAGGATATGTAAAATGTACTTATTCCATAATTATGTTTCTCTTAAAATAACTTTTATCATGTAAGTAGACTAAACCATCTTTAGTACTCAGAGATAGCATTTCATCTGGGGAATAAAGAATATAGCTCTCAATATAATTAAATTGGTTAACATTATTTCACTCAAGGAACTATATTTCTGAATCTTCTTCTAACTCAACAGGGAAATTCTAGCAAATGTGTATTTTCCAAAGTTCAAAATTACATCATGTAAAACTTTTTTACTAACAAAAGACTATACATTTGTTCATTTACCCATCCATTAACCCAACCATTCCTTTATCCACTATTTAATCATCCAAAAATATCTGGTAAGGTGTGACAACACCAAAATATTTCTACTCACGTAGGAACAAAGAATTTTCTGTAAATTTCATTTTTTTCCTGATCGAACAGAGCAAGTACTACCATCTTAACATAAAACACACAGCATTTTAAGACAGACAAGAATAGCTTGTCATTTTATTCTGGTTATCTATACCGCCTTTACTAAATTAAAATTATCATCTTTTTTGCAATATCTCATATTTGTTTTCTTCGTGCTAATGTGTTTACTCAAAGTATCCTTTGTTTCTGCTGAATTGACTGCTCTTTCTTGAGCTGCTAATTATTTCATATAAAAGAATGCATGCCATCTGTTATCTGGCACTAGAAGCTAATGTAGGCTAATGATATCAATTATTTATGGCATGTTTTGTTGCTTGCAGCTCATCCTAATTCCTCAATTCTAAGCAAGTGCCTATTGGGTAAGTGGCTGTTGGATAATTGCTAGAGGTGGGAACGGGGTAGCCTTTCTTACTAGACAGAAAAAGAATGGCCTTAGAGGAATTTGGTCTTCAGGGGAAATGTAAGCTTCAGGGTTTATTGGCAAGTAGAACTCTATGTGCAACAAGAAAGGACATGCATTCTTAATCTCCACTAACAAAAAGAATATGGTTTATGACTATGAAATTTCATATATGTTTTCTCTTGTACTCATGAACAAGAGCAATTGATTAGACAAAGAGAGCTTATAATGAATGTGTTTCACCTTTGATTCTGAAAAAAATATTTTCTTCAGAATATGTTCTTAGCGTCTCTTAAGTCTCAGACTAGGGCTCAAAGATGATTTCCCCACTACAACAGCTAAAGAATTTGAACAAAAGAGGCAAATTCCCATGACTTTATTAACTTCCTTGTTCTCATTCTCTATCATTACTAATGACAAGAATCAATTAAATATTAAAGGAAGTGAAAAATGAAACTTGAACAAAATTTAAAACTCTCTTAATTTTTGAGGAAAAGAACCAAAATAGAGTGGGACACATGTTTTTCTTAAGACTACATTTTCCTTTTCATTATAGTTTTTTTTCTTTTTTCTTTCTTTCTTTTTTTGAGACAGGGTCTTACTATGTAGCCCTGCTTATCCTGAAACTAACTATATAGACTAGACTGGCCTAAAACTCACAGAGCTATGCCTGCCTCTGACTCTTAAGTTCTGAAAATAAAGGCATGTGTCAGTATGCTTCACAAAGATATAATTCTTAACAAGGTTTTACTGTTGATTCTGGGGATAAACTTTATCCGGTTTATATCCTGATATATGTTTCAAAATATTAAGGATATGAATTAAAAACAGGACATTAAAAACAAAGTAAAATATATAAACAGAATAATAAACTAAAAATCTATAGATGGCAAAGAAAACAAACATTAGAGTAGATAAACAGCCTATAAAATACTAGGAAATATTTACAAAGTATACATGTAACAAAGTTGATATAAGATGTCACATCACTGAGTCATAAGAATTCAAATAACTCAGATTTAATCATTGGCAAAGCTGCTGGGCATGGTTACATATCGCTATTGTCCTTGAAGTCTCAGGCAAGACAACCAGGAGTCCAAGACCATCCTATGCTACTTATTGAGTTTGAAGCCAACTTGGTCTATGTGAGACCCAATCATTCATACATATATATACAACCAGCCAACAAACAAATCAAAAGTCAACTATTCTAGAGACATAAAACATTACTTAAAATATTATATACAAATAGCCAACAAATATTTAGGGGAAATGGTAGCATGTCTCATTAATCATCAGTAATCACCAGAAAGATTACATCTGGTGTTGTTTGTTTTTGCTATTTTGGGGGACCTGCCACCCAGCTCCCAAATAAATCATACACGGGGGCTTATTTTTATATATAAATGTCCAGCCTTAGCTTGGCTTGTTTCTAGTCAGCTTTCCTTAACTTTAAATTATCCCATTTGTCTTTTACCTCTGGGCTTTTCCTATTCTCTTCTGTAAATCTTACTTTTACTCTGTGGCTGGCTGTATAGTTGGGTGGCTGGCCTCTGGAATTCTCCTCTTCTGGCTACTTCTTTTTTCCTCCCAGATTTCTCCTTCTATTTATTCTCTCTGACTGGCAGCCCAGCCTATCCTTTCTCCTGCCTCGCTATTGGCTGTTCAATTCTTTATTAGAATATCAGGTGTTTTAAACGGGCAAAGTAACACAGCTTCATGGAGTTAAACAAATGCACCATACACAAAAGTCACAACCATAAAATAATATTCTACAACACACATACTAAACTGTAATGAAATACCATCTAATTGCAGTGATAATGACATGACAAAAAAAAAAGTAAGGGGCTTGGGGAACTGGAGACATGGTTTATTGGTTAAAAGCACTTACTGCTCTTACACAGCACTTGAGTTTGATTTTTGAAACCTAATTGGTTGGCTCTCAACCATCTGTAACTACAGCCCCAAGAGATCAAGAGTCCTTTTTTTTATAGTCACCTCTGTGCATGTGTATGTGCACACACACAAAGATGGAGACAGAGAGACAGACAGAGACAAAGAGACAGAGACAGATAGAGGGAATAAATTAAAAAGAAATATGGCTAATGTGTTGGCAACAATATTGGAAAAAAGGAACTTTTAAGCATGGCTCGTTGGAGTGAAATTAGTAAACTCATTATAGAAAACAGTTATGAAGATCCTCAAAAAATTATACTCTTAATAGTAATCTCATTACTAGGTATGCATCCAAAAGAATGAAATCAGTATACTGAACCATCTGCCCTCCTTGTCCACTGAAGCTCTATTTAAAATAGCCAAGTGTAGAGTCCATCAACTGAAGAAGTAGTATGATGTGAGAGTGCAGCTGTGTCTCCCAGAAATGCCAAAGAATACATACCCATGAAGTCTCATCAATATTGCTGCCTCAACACGGCCCCAGCAAGGATGATATCAATAGATACACTAACATGGTTGAGCAAAAACGTTTTGGTGTCTCAACCCAAGAAAAGAACTCCAGGCTAGGGAATACTGAGAGTGTGAAAAATGATCTTCAGTTGGGAGGAGCCCCAAGTTGGTTATGTAACACCAAGTGGCCAGACCTGGATATGTGTGTGTATATATAAATATACGTGTGTGTGTGTGTGTGTGTGTGTAACAGACAGATTGAGAAAGTAGCATTCATATATTTAGGAAAACACACACATATGTGTATCTATACATGTAATACAATAATTAAGGAAACAGAGATCAAGAGGAGACACTTAGGAAGGATTGGAAAGAGGAAAGGGGAGGAGGAATGATGTAATTGTGTTCAGTTTAAAATTTTTTAAAATAAGTTTTAGATGGAGCAATGAGTTGTAAAGTCTTGAAAGAGTAGAGGGCAGAGAGGATGAGCAAAGATTTCTACTAGGCTATTGAACACAAGATCAACAACATGGAAAGATTATGGGCTGTGTGTCTATACAGGCTAAAGGACAATATGTAGAAAGTTTACATCGTAAAGAAACAATGAATGTTTGAGATAGACATATTTAACCTGACATAAATAGTATACAAAATATGCATACATTACAATATTCCATTTCATTAATAGTGGCAAACTATGTCCTTTTGTATCAGTTGAAAATAAATTTAGCTTAAATAAAAAAATCATTAATTTCTTTGCATTTAGTCTTTAAAAAATGCCCTTTAAGTATAAAACATAACGAAAATATACTTTTTAGTGCTGCTTTCACTGTACAAGTACCCCCAATTCAAACATGAATATTAATAAGCATTAATAATATCTCTAACAATTAGCTATTAGGTACATACTAGAAAAGTATAAATGTCAAGTATAATTCATTATTCAAAAAACACTAATTTTTCTTTCTTTTATAAAATTTTGAGATATTCTTATCAGATAATACTGAATAAGAAAGAGTGTATTAAGTCAAGAAAACTCACAGAATCAAGTAACCTGGGCTAATAGGGGCTCACAGAGACTGAACCAATAACCAGGGAGTCTGTATGGGACTGAACTAGGCCCTCTTCATATACATTACAGTTGTGTAGCTTGGTATAGCAGGGTCCTTGCTGTTGTTCCCTTTGGGGGCACGGGCCAAGTAGGCACAGAGTCAAACCACACAGACTCTGGGAGAATGTCAAAGCAACAAACTCAGTTTATTCAGGAAGAGGCAAGCCTTATATACCCTCCACCCCACCCTGGGGGAGGTCTGATGAATATGCAACTGCTGGTGTGACATGACTGTCTCTCATTGGTCTGGGTCATCTCCAGATCATGTTTCAGCTGCTGTTGCTAAGACCCTTAGGCAGACCCAGGCTGGCTCTCAGAAAGTATCTTTTTTACTTATTTGGGCCTTTTGGCCCTCAAACCTGTTAGGGATGAGTCATCCCACAGCTTGGTCCTCTTGTGAGACTCCTTACAGTGGGAAGAGGGGCTGTCTTTGACTCTTTTACTGCCTTTTGGGACCCTTCTCCTCATACTGGGTCTCCTTACCCAGCCTTTATACATGGGGAGGTGCTTAGTCTTACTGTAACTTTAGATGCCATTTTTTGTTTGTTTGTTTTTTATTCATGGGAGACCTTCCTTTTCCTAAACAGAAATGGAGTGGATTGGGGAATGAGAACAGAGGAGGAATGGGGAGAAGGGATTGGGAGGGAAGGAGTGGGGGGAGAGGAACTGCAGCCAGGTTGTAAAACAAATAAATACATTTGTAAAAGAAAAAATGTCTAAGTAATGACACTCATTTAAAATTCCATGATCATTTAACCTTGTTCATATTTTTTAGAAACATGTATCGATTTTTTTCAGCACATTTCAATGTTCTATGATTCTCTTCTGCAGGATCATAATTTATTACTGTCTGCCTATGCTTCTAGAGAACATTGGCAACATTCAGTTGTGGTGATATTTTGTTGTACTCTAAGAAAATTTGCCTGGTGATGACAGGACAGAGCCAGCCACTAGATGAAACATAGAGGTCAGGCAGTGTCGGCACCCATCTTTAATTCTAGCACTTGGGAAGCAGAGATCCGTCTGGATCTCTGTGAATTCAAGGCCGCACCAGGCTACGTGCTATTGATCCAGTCTAGGAGAGAAACAGAGCCAGGCAGCAGTGACACACACCTTTAACCTCAGTATTTGGGAAGCACACACGCCATTAATCTCAGCACTAGGAAGGTTGAGATGGGAAGTGAAATATCCGGGTGAAGAAAGGCATAAGGTGTGAGGAGAGAGGAGCTAGAGACCCTTTTGGGCGAGGACGCAGAGGCATTCAGTCTGAGGATTCATGGAGACAGGAACTTCTCTTTTTGGCTGAGGAGTTGGCAAGGTGAGAAGTGGCTGTGACATGTTTCCTCTGAACTTTCAGCATTTACCCCAGTAATCAGGCTCCTTCAGCTTTACCCCCATATCTGACTCTGGGTTTTTATTATAAGACCATTTAGAATTCGTGCAACATTCAATTCTTAGTTGCAGCATACATATTTTATATTTTAAAACTAATTATTAATATTAAGTTTGTACTAGAATATATTATCAGTTATGATTACAGCATGACAACTTTATGTTTCATAATACAACAATACACAATTCTTAATCACACTGATAACATGTCTTCTGTATTTGAGGATGTGTGTATGTGTGTTCTGTATTTGAGGATGTGTGTATGGTATTTAAACCAGGAATTGAGAGATATTAGAACTAGCTCTGGGTAGCCTACAGGACACAATAGTACTTAATAAATAAGATGAAATTCCTATTCATTTAAAAATGGACATATTAATGCATCTGGCCAAATATTTTTACATGTGATTAGATATATCAAAACAGAAGTATATACTCATAAATCATCACACACACACACACACACACACACACACACAGACAGACAGACATGTATACCAGGACTTATTCATGTGCTGAAATTCAAACAAAGCCAAACATAGCTTGTATTAATGATACAATGGCCAATGTGGAACTAAGGGTTACACTAAAATAAGTAGAAAAACTTGGTATTAAGTTTGCTCTCTCTTATTCTAATCTAACTAACTCTGCTTAACTTTGATTATTGGAAAAAATTTTAAGTTTTGTGAAAATAAGAATTAACACCACACGATATACTCAAGATGTGCCTAATAAAAAGTGCTTTATATCTGGAAGATATTTTAATCCTATCTTTTATGAAAACAGGGTTACTAAAATTAGGATTAGCTTTTCAAAATATCATCACTTCAAAACTTTCTACATGCATTCTTGCTCCCTGTCTATCAGCTTAGCATAGTAAATAGAAATTTCTTCTGGGGGTGGTAGAACTCCAAACTGAGATGAGCACAAGTCTGAAAGTAATATTCTACAAACAAACAAATGTGAATTTTGCATCTTTTCTACATGGAGTCAAGCTTCTTTAGGAGTATATGTTGCTTTACACACTTGTTTTGTTATACTAAGTTTACATCACTTTTGAATCTATTTCTTTTTTTCATAGTTTATTCTTTGCACTGAGGTCAAATGCAAAGCTTCATGCATACTTGGGGAAATCCTACCACATCCTGGCTGATGCTCTCCCTGGTCTGTGTAATTGTCTCCCTTCATTTCTTGTGGACAACTGATCACTCCTGGTAAATAATTAGTTGCTCAGTTTGTGCATTCGGGAGGTATATGCTTGGTGACTCTTTACCTAGATGCTAACTTTGAAAACAACAGTAATGCAAACTTCTGGAAGTCTTTTCAATCTACAGGTATCAAATTCTCAAATAGTCAAAAATAGAAACAAATTGTTGCAGTTCTCATAGCTCAAACATGGATATGAGAGCTGTGTCTATGACAACATCTCTTCAGGCTTGTCTCAAATGTGCATGAACCATCTGAACAACAAAATCAAAGATAATGCTTTAAATTTGTTTATAATTTTGGTGAAGGTATATTCCTTTACTAAAAATGCCTGCCTAGCTAATATTTCAACATAGAACAATGATGTATTATTTAGTAATAATTGAGCCATATGTGGTTGTTCATCAAGAAGTAGATGAACTTTGGCCCTAAGTCATACATTTAAAAACTGATATATGAAGTCAAAGATGTAAAATTTATGAAGTAAATTTGTCAAAATGGTACAGTGTAAATGGTAGGTACCTAAACAACTGTTTTTTAAAGTGGTATACCTATGAATAAGAAGATATAAGAAAAATATACCATTACACATAACACAAGACTGATTAAAATTAAAATATCAGAAGTATAGAACAAATAAAAATTATATCCATAATATAATACATTGAAATACATAAATAAAATGTTTAAAAACCCCACAGATAATTACATACAGATAAGCATCCAAAGACTTACAAGCATAAATGATTAATAATAATAAAAATATAATAGCTGTGATTATTAGTGCAGGTATACTCAGTACAAAAATTTGTATTTACTTGTGGATATTGTAAGGAGGTTAAGTAGGAAGATGAATAAGGTACATAAAATGATATCAAATTATTTTCTATAGTATTTGTGCTGTTATGATAAACTACCAGAAATATAATACCTTAAAATATCTTAATTTGTTAATATCTCAGATGATGAATTTCTGTAGCTTGGGTTAGCTACTTCTATTTAAGTTTTCCCAGAATGAAATTAAGGTTTTTGCATGTCATTGTGTTCCTTTCTGGTTCTTAGAGGTCATTTTGAAAAATGCGATGTGATATTTTAATTGGCACAATTTAATTCCTTGTGGTGGTGATGAAGATCTCAGCATTATTATTATGTTATTTTTCCTTGGTTAATACTCAGCAACTATTTCTTGCCCATATTTCCTTGTCATTGGACCACCTAGAGTTTACAACACCACCAGCAAGACAATGTCTCGTGCTTAACTTCTTTTAGAGAATTAAGCCTCTTACCCATATACCTCTCTTTTGTTTTATTCAAAGTAGAGTAATCAGGATCCTGATCAAAGGAGTCCTATAATCATATTTATTGATGTGGTTCAGAGTCATGAGTAAGGATATACAAAACTTACATGTCACAATACAGGAATGTTGTCCAGCTTACTTTGTTGATAGCCAGCAATTACAATAGTATGCTGGAATTTTGATAGTAGTATGTATGCATATATGCACACATAAAATGATAACTGAAAGAAATGTTATATTAAAGACCGAGTTAACAGACAGAACTCATACTTTGAACTGGAAACCTGCCAAATATCCAAGGCTAGTGAAGTCATGAATCTTGGAAGAGAGTTTATAATCTCTACTTTACTAAATGAGAATAATCTCTAATTACATTCTAAATATTTGTCTTTATCCCCACAGATAAGTGAAATCCCCGACCCACAGCAAGGAAATTTTTCTTTGCAACACATGAAGACCATGACAAGAAACCACAACTGATCAAAATGCACAGTTGTGGATGCCAGTCCCAACAGATACATCTACAATACAATACCCACAGCTCAGGTTCCAGGATCATTGCAGAAGAAGGGGCAGAAAGAATGTCAGAACTGGAGGATCAAGAGAATTTCTGTGAGATTGTGTCTCTCAGGAATGTCAAAAGCTGTACCCATCCATCCTACCAAAACCAGCATGAGCTGAACATGAAATGATCAAGAATGACAAAAGACATTATTCACATGGGTGAAGGTCCACAAGATTCAACCATACACAAAGAAAATAGGCAACTAAGGAATTATGAAGGCAGGAGACATAGTCTTCCCTAGGGAAAAGCATAGCAACTGGTTATCCAGTGCCAAACCATCAATCTTGAAAACAGACATACAAGTAACATTATACAGAGTTAACAGGTTATATTTATGTATTTAGCATATATTGTGCATTTATTCAATTAATGAAGAGAGAGGCCATGAATTTAAAAGAGAGGAAGTAGTGCATGTGACCGTTTGGATGGAAGAAAGAAAAAGGGGAAATTATGACATTATATTTTAATCTCAAAACAAAAAAGAAATAATAAAACTGTCTGGATCGGCCGGGCGTTGGTGGTGTACGCCTTTAATCCCAGCACTCAGGAGGCAGAGGCAGGCGGATCTCTGTGAGTTCGAGGCCAGCCTGGGCTACCAAGTGAGCTCCAGGAAAGGTGCAAAGCTACACAGAGAAACCCTGTCTTGAAAAACCAAAAAAAAAAAAAAAAAACCTGTCTGGATCTCCAATATTTTATTTACTGACTCCACGTCTATAACTTTCTATACATATGTTTCCTTGCCATTTTAAAATTATTTTAAATAATTTATTTTACCTAATCTGATAGTTTGGCGAATATATTTTTACCTTTAAATTAATCATGCTATCTTAGAAACATTTAGGTGGCTGTGAATCAAATTAGATCCAGGATTTGGTTTCATTTGTCATTTTATAAATATTTCTATTGTTATACCTTCTTTTTCTCTCAAATGCTTGAACATGTTGACTGATACAGGTTGCTTTCTTACTAGGTAAGGGCACCTGCTGCAATAACATGTACATAGTTCACATCTGTAACACTCACACCAAAACAAGCCATAGTTGCATATGCCTGGACCCCCAGCACTGTTGGGGACAGCATTTTGCTGGGTTTCACTAGATGATAGCCTAGCCTCAAATTCAGTAAAAATAAACTGTGTCAAAGAAATCAGGCAGAGTAATAGACAAGATACTGAGTGTCCTCCTCTGCCCCCCATGAGTACTTACACACACACAAACACACACACAAACACACACACAAAGCACACACACACATAAAGCACACACTTACACATACTACACCCATGATTACATAATTTCACACACATGCACAAAATAGGAAAAAAAAAGCTTGTATGTTTTACATTTATTTAAAATATTCTGTTTACTATATTTGTGATTACTGGTGATACTATTACTTTCCTATCATCAGCACAGCACCCCGAACCATATGTGGCCTGGGCTGATTACATTGACTATTTTAACCTGGGCTTCTGGGTGTTTTGTAATAATTCAGCAGCTTGGAACCTTCAAATGACTCCTCAAGGAACATTCTTAAGTCATTTGTATTGCATTCTACCTCTCCTAGCCTTCCTTAAACTAGCCACTTGGAAAAAATGGTTCTTTGTTTTATTTTTTTAAAAAAGACACTAAAATGGATAAATGTACTTTTGAAAAAAAATGCACCTCAAATCCAACTAAGTGTATATCAAATTTTCTCAAGGGCATGCTAATGCATACTTGTTAACTTCAAGCAATTTTACAACCAAGTCACACATGGCAATGACATTTTAAAAATAAGAATTAGACTACTAAGACAAGCTCTGTTAAAAATTAATTCCCCAATGGCTCTCTACCAAGTCATTGTTTTAGCAGACTGGACGTCAGAAAGGAATGTGAACACTTCTTCCATGGTCCAGGAAGACACACTTATCAAACCAGAAAGCAATAACTTTGGGCATTATTAATGAAAGACAAAACAAGCAAATCCTGCCAAAGAGACTGTGAAATGACTTCTTTCTAAGACACTATATCTTACTTTGGTTATTTTCTTTAGCCTGCCTCATATGTCACAGGATCTGTTGATTAAAGGACGGACTGGAAGCCACAATTGCTGAAATCTAATTCAAGTCTGGACTTTTATTGATGCACTCAATCTTGATTCACTTGTTCTATTCTAAGATGTGTACAATTTCTCTGAGTGGGTATTTCTGTGAATAATTCCCTTTAGGAATCTATCAATCATAAAAACAAAGTTAAAAGTTTAACAGTAAAAGGAAAACAAATGCATACCTCAATGTGATTTTGTTTTATGCTATCTGTTTTTATTTCAACCATATACTTTTACCTTATCTCAAAGGATACTTCAAGCAAAACAGTTAGCTTTAGCCAACAGTAAATAGCTTAATATATTTGAGTAACAGCAAGTAGCTGATTAATATATTAAGTGCACTTGTGTACACGTTTTTGTCTTCAATTATACAATATGAATGTGAGAAGCTTCTACAATAAAAGTAAAGAACATCTATCCTTTGTTTATCTACACAAGCAGGTGGCATTTAGAGAAGACACTAGCTCATTCACACAGTCATCTTCCTGTTCTGCAGTGTCCTACAGTGACAATGTTCTTAAAAAAGTGAATGTAGGACCAAAGCTACAGGACACATGCTGAGTGCAGCATGAACATTGTGAAAACTCTGTAAAAGATTCTTCACCATTGTGAGTTACCCATTCTGTTTTCTCCAACACTATAAAAAGTAGAGGATCATACTGAGGGAATCCAGGGAGCATGTGTTAAACGATTCAACCCCCTTTTAAGGCATACACACAATCTAGCTTGGCAACATATATGCATACTCCAGCAAGAAAACACCCTTTTAGTAACAACAATCAAGTCAGGAAAATGTGCTACACCAGATTTCCTCCAAAGTGTTTGTAAATGTCCATTACTGTTTTTCATCAAAAGCTTTTTTTTTTTTTTAAGTAGGATCAAGAAGACTAACCCACTTACTTTCCAAAAACATGAGACAATTTAATTTTCAGTATTCTGGTCAAAAATGAATTAAAAATACAATAATCTCACTTGGTTAGCAAGAGTTTTTACTTCTTATATTTTTTTGAGACTATAATATAATTACCCCACATTTTCCTTCCCCTTTCTTTCTCCAAACCCTCCCATGTAGCCCCTTACTCTCTCCTTTTTTTAATTGTTATTACATGTAGATGCATAGTATAAGGTTTGTCTAGTTTTTATGTTTGTGTGTTTTAGAAAAATAGAAGAGTAAATATGGAGTCCATCTTTGAAATTATAATTCTAATCATGTTCCTTGTATCTTTTTTGATATATGAATTGTGATTAAAATGTATGTTGTCAAACTTTAAAAAAAACTAAATTGAAAGAAGTAGGATGAATTATGTGTTTTGTTTTTTCTTTTCGAGGGCGGGTGGGATTGGAGTATTTGTTTCCTGGGAATCACTATTCACATTCAGAGTTGCCCAGAGAGGAGAAACAATGTCTCCTAACAGATTTCTCTTCGTTTTTTATAAGTAGTGCTTTGACATCAATGTCTCTTTTACCATTTGCTTTTATTTTACGTTAGTGAAGAGATGGTTGGCTACTGTCACCTTGTGAAATGGAAGCTCAATTCATTTTCTTTGCCACATAAATCATCCTCGAAATTTGGTCAGAGTTCGTTAGCAGTTGGCTCCTCATTTAAGTACAATTACGGAGAAACAAAACGAAACCGTAGCTTTAGACACATGTAGAATTGATTTCAGTTTTGCAAAGAATCACTTTAGGATAGATGGAAGTCAAAAAGATAGAGATAAATGTCCTTGAAGAAAAACAATGTAATAGAGGGAAATCTTCTGAAAATCAAGTCAAAACAAACAAACAAACCTATCACATAGAGGAAAAGTGTAAAAAAGGTAGAAATGAAAACACATTGTGAGGGAAGGCTGTGAACGTGTGCATGTCGACACCAAAACCCACTGCAGCATTGGAAACTGAAAGAGACTTACACTCACATATCTGGCCAGAACTACAGAGAGAATCAGAGTCCAAGAATGCAAATATTACTAAGCATACAAGCAAAAAAAGGCAATGAAGTATTAGAGATCAGTGATTATAATACTGCAGCACAGGAATTTGACAGAGTGAAAGGAACTGAAACAAAACAAAGATTACATTAAATCTGGAAAACATAAGTATCTTTAAAGAACTCGAGAATTCAAAGGATGATGAGAAGACAGAAAAGAAACACGTTCTTTCTGTGGAAATACACACTATTTCCACATAGAACAGTGTGTTATAATTGTATGTTCGAAAGATTGCCTACTTCATATAAAAGATTTAAATTAATCTCGTTGGGTCAACATGAAAAGATAAAAGGAATAAAAACCAGCTGTGTTATAAAGTTGGCTGCTAATGTATTTTTAGAGTTTTTTTTTTCTTTTAAAAGACTTGGTTATTTTTAATTGTGTGTGATTATGTGGAGTGATTCTTTTTTATTCTTTCTTTATTTATTTTACATTCTGACTGCAGTTTTCTCTCCCTCCTCTCCTCCCACCACCACCCCTCTTGCTTCTCCCACCCCTTCCTCCTATGCTATTTAGAAAAGGGCAGGTCTCCCGTGGATATCAACAAAGCATGGCATATTAAGTTGTAGTAAGACTAAACATCTCATCTGGTATTAAGGCTGGGCAAGGCAACCCAGTATGAGGAATTGGGTCCTAAAAGACAGTTAAAGAGTCAGAGACAGCCCTGTTCCCATTGTTAGGAGTCCCATAAGAGGACCAAGCTACACAACTGTAACATGTATGCAGAGTGCCCAGGTCAGTGCCATTCAGGCTCCCTGGTTATTGGTTCAGTCTCTGTGAGCCCCTGTGAACCCAGATTAGTTGATTCTGTAAGTTTTCTTGGGATTCCTCTTGTTCCTACAATCCTTTCCCCCTCTCTTCAGCAGGATTCCCTGAGCTTGGCCTAACGTTTGACTGCGGGTCTTTGCATCTGTTTCCACCAGTTGCTGGATGAAGCCTCTCTAATGACGATTGGGCGAGGCACCAGTCTCTGAGTGTAGCAGAATATCATTAGGCATCATTACATTGACATTTTTTCCCTCCAGTCATGTTTGGTTCTATCCTAGTCTCTGGGCCATCCAGCCTTCGAGTCCTGGCGCTCCATGCAGTGTCATAGACGGGCTGGAGAGATGACTCGGTGATTAAAGAGCATTGGCTGTTCTTCCAAAAGACCCAGGTTCAATTCCCAGGACCCACACGGCAGCTCACAACTGTCTGTATCTTCAGCTGCAGGAGATTCAACACCCTTAAATTGACATACATGCAGATACAACACAAACGCACATAAAATAAAAATAAATGAATCATATGTTTAGTGTTTTTTAAAGAACATTTTACTTTTTATTTTCCTGTGGTTCAATAATGGTTTTGTTCCCATGCAGATTCTGAGTGATTTTTCTCATTTTTGTAACATCACAACCACCCCATATTTCAATGAAGTTCTCGGTTATCTAACTATTCTATCTGTCCTCATTTATCTATCTATCTATCTATCTATCTATCTATGATTATCTATCATCTATATATCTATTATCTAGGTATCTATTATCTATGTATCTATTGGCTATCTATCATCTATAGTTTTATTGATATCTCCATGCAATTCATTTTCTAGCAATTATCCATTGTTGTTACAATTCCATTTCACATGTACAGAATCTATATAAGTATTTATTATTCTTATGTTCTATTTGTTCCAGAATGAAATGCAATATTTTCAAGCTCTTTACTTAAGAAACACAAGCCAACAATTTGTATTTATTCTGTGATTTTCAAATTACCCTTCAAATATAATCATACTAATTTATCACTTTTTCTGCACTGTTTGTGCACAAAATAAATAAATTTTGCTTCAAGATTTGATGAGTAAGTAAAGCAGTTCTATGGTTATAATAAATTTCACAATAATAAACCTTTTGAAAGCATTCATAGAATCTTGCTTTCTTTGAGTAAAATCTTTAAATGTGGTATATCTGATATATATGTATATATTGTCATGTATTCATGCTATATAATATATTTATGTGGATATATGCTTCTAATCTATTTCACCTTTGTTATCTGAATGGGACAAGTTTCTTTGTTGATTAAGCTCTTGTTTTTTCTCATGTTTTAAATATTATAGACAATAAAAATAACCTAAAACTGTTGCTTTTGACACAGTAATAAATGTAAATGCTTAGTTTCTAACATTTATAAAGTATTTGAAGTAAGGAATTTATCATACTTTGAATGCATGGTAATCTACACACACACACACACTTGCACAGCCATAGAACAAAATTATAATACAGCTCCTATTAAAATCCCAGAACTTCCCACTGTATGCAGACACTGGAGGACTAGCAGGTATTGCTACAGGTTAGACTTGTAAAGTAGAAGAAGGAAATTTAAGCCATTATTAATAAAAGAATTGTATGGATGGTTGAAAACAAGATAGAGTTTAATACCTTGTGGTTGTATAAAGAGAGTACACATAGTGCTTCAGTTCTGGAGTAAAACCAATGGTTCTAGATAAACTAACTTCTGCTTATAGTGCTTGACATTTGTTTGGGTACCACTGGGATGCCATGCACCGTATTTGATAATGTTTCTTTTTGATAAAGATAGATGTGATCATTCTCAATTTGTGTAAAAATATTTTTGTTTTCTTTAAAAATTTTTGAGTCTTGAAAAAGTGATTTTCAGTCTGATGGTGTCCCAGAAAACAGGTTACTTAACGTTGCACTGTTTCCTATTTCCTAGATTCAGCAAGACTCATATTTACACATTTTTCTTGCTTACATTTTCACGTATATGAAATTCTGCTTAATACTGTTTAATGTTCTAACATTTTACTAAAATTCATTATATTATGAAAAGTCAGTTTTATCAGAAGTAATAACTAAAAAAATTAGGGAAGACTTTCACATTCTTGGAAATCTACAGTTTCATCAGGCTGTTTCGGCAACCTGTAGGGATTAAGTACTCTGCTTTCACTGTGATATAAAATAATATAAAATAAAAATTAAAAGACTGCTTTTCATTTGTCTCTTTAGAATAATGACCATCTTATTTTCCCCTCCTCTGAAATCAACATTTGAAAAACCTCAGAGGCCTGTCCTTCTCATGTGGAATGTTACTAGTTAAACTAGGCAGTTCTGAGAAAACCATGATGGTTGATTACCCTGAACGTATTATTACACTAAAAAATAAGTAATGTGGACAAAAGATACATATCTTGTACATGAACTCATGTCTTCTGTAATTCAACTAGTAACAAAAAATTCAGAATTATAGATAGAATTCTCTCTTGTATTTATAAATGTATTTCAGCAGAAAGAAGCTATGCTGACATGATCATGGTCATACTCAATTGTGAGATATATGTCTGTTTGGTTAAAAAATAATTACTTAGTATTAATGATAATATATGTAAAATATTTCTGTCTTAAAAGACGGGATAACAACTCTATTTTGAACTGCTTCAATATTATAACACAAATATTATAACACAAACTTGAGTGGATATTGGACCATATACCTAAGAAAAGAAAGAAGTAATAGAGATATTAGAATAAGAACCCATCCTTTTACTTTTTATTTTTATTTCTGTGTTGCAATTTTACTTTTTGAGTCCATTCAAACTTAAGGTATCAGTTTAGGAGCACTCAAGACACTCTGATGATAATCTGAAATAACTTGTTTCACCTGGGGTATTGATTAACTAGTACATACTTTTAGGCAAATACTTTGTGTAGTAAGAAATGTATTGCCTACTTCAACTATATTGATAAGAAATCATAAACATAATACCAACAACTGTAAGTGGATGCTTAAAAATTTCTTGAAGACATTTGTGAGAATGTTTGGCTTGAATGAATACAGCGTCATGTCTTTAATTTCTCCCATAGTAAAGTTTCAAACACAGTTTATGTTGTCATTCTCTAACTTCTTATATAGTTATAACGTGTATACTTATTTGAATTTCTTGCAGTTGTTTCGTAGCATATTAAAAGTACATAACAAATGGGAAAGCATCTTCATCAACCCCACATCCAACAGAGGGCTCATTTCCAAAATATATAAAGAATTCAAGAAAGTATGTATCAATAAACCAAATAATCCAATTTTAAAAATGGGATACAGATTTAAACAGAATTCTCAACAGAAGAATCTCAAGTGGCAGAGAAACACTTGAGGAGATGTTCAACATCCTTAGCCATCAGGGAAATGCAAATCAAAATGACTCTGAGAGTCCATCTTATATCTGTCAGAATGGTTAAGATCAAAAACACAAGCAACAGCTCATGCTGGAAAGAATATGGATCAAGTGAAACACTCCTCCATTGCTGGTGGGAGTGCAAACTTGTACAGCCCTTCTGGAATTCAGTGTGGTGGTTCCTCAGAAAATGGGGAATCTACCTACCACAAGACCCAGCTATATTGCTCTTGGGCATATACCCAAAGGATGCTCAATCATACCACAAGGACACTTATCTACTATGTTCATAGCAGCTTTGTTTGCAATAGCAAGAACCTGTAAACAACCTAGATGTCTCCCAACCAAGGAATGGATAAAGAAAATGTGGTACATTTATACAATGCAGTATTACTCAGCTGTTAATAATAAGGAGACCGGGAAATTTGAAGGAAAATAGATGGAACTAGAAAAAAATCATCCTGAGTAAGGGATCCCAGACCAAGAAAAACAAACATGATAATGTACTCACTCATAAGTGGATATTAGCTGTAAAATAAATGCTAACTATGTCATAATACACAGACCCACAGAGGGTTCATGGGACGGGGGAAGGGGACACCCAGATCTCCCTGGGAAGGAGAAATAGAAGAGATTTCGTGAGTGGACTGAGGGCAGGTGGAGGTGGGAACATGAGTGACAGGTGGGTGAGGGTCAGAGGGGGAGAAAACAGAAAGAGATTACGGGAAGTGGGTGTGGCATTTCAGGGTCAGGTAAAATCCTGGTGCAAGGGGATCCCCCAGGAATCTATAAGGAAGACTCCAGCTTATGTAGCAGATATGTGGCCTGAACTGACCATCTCCTGTGACCAGATTGGTGCCTAGCCGCAGAAAGGTGTCATACAGCAACTGATAGAAGCAGACGCAAACCCACAGCCAACATTAGGCAGAATTTGGGGAATCCTTCAGAAGAGGAGGAGAAAGGATTGTTGGAGCCAGAGGGGTCAAGGACACCATAAGAAAACTCACAGAAACAAATAACCTGGGCTCATAGGGGCTCACAGAGACTGAACTGACAACCTGGGAGCCTGCATGAGACTGACCTAGGCACTCTGCATATGTTACAGTTGTGTAGCTTAGTCTGCTTGTGGGACTCCTAACCACAGGAACAGGGGCTGTCCCTGACTTTTTTACAGGCTTTTGGTATCCAACTCCTCATGTTGGCTCCCCTTGCCCTCAACACATGGAGAGGTCCTTATTCTTAGTGCAACTTGCTATGTCGCGTTTTGTGATACTCATGGGAGACCTGCTCTATCTGAAACAGAAATGGAAGAGGAGCAGATTAGGAGGGGTGGGAACAGAGGGGGAAGGGAGGGGTTGGGAGGAGAGGAGAGAGGGGAAAATGCAGGAAGGATGTAAAATATTTTTTTTACAAAGTACATAACAAATGACTCTAATACCTTTATTTTTTAGTAGCAGCTTTAAACATAAAAAAGCAAAATACCAAGCCAGGGAGTGGTGGTGCACACCTTTAATCCCAGCACTCGGGAGGCAGAGCCAGGCGGATCTCTGTGAGTTCGAGGCCAGCCTGGGCTACCAAGTGAGTTCCAGGAAAGGCACAAAGCTACACAAAGAAACCCTGTCTCGAAAAACCAAAAAGAAAAAAAAAGCAAAATACGATTTTGAACATGATCTGTGCATCTCTCTTCTTCATGCCACCCCAGGCATCCTCATACACATCTCAAATTCCAAGGAGCATAATTGATGCTTGTTTTACCTTTAACCTAGAATACTGTCAAGTGCTTCATTTGTACTTAACCAATATTTGTTAACACTTGATAAATATTTAATTATTTTTTAAAATACATGAAGCCAAAATTGCAAACTATTCTATAACAAGAATATCCTTACTTTAAGAAATTTCACAGAAAGTGATCAGACACATATTTAAAAATAAGAAACATGTGTGATTTATAAATACATTGACAAAATGGATTTGTCTCGACGGGCGGTGGTGGCTCACGCCTTTAATCCCAGCACTTGGGAGGCAGAGCCAGGCGGATCTCTGTGAGTTCAAGGCCAGCCTGGGCTACCAAGTGAGTTCCAGGAAAGGCGCAAAGCTACACAGAGAAACCCTGTCTCGAAAAACCAAAAAAAAAAAAAAATGGATTTGTCCATTCTACTGTGACTCTAGGGTTATGGAGGAATTTAGCCCCCTTAGAGGAAGTGCATGTCTCCTTTATTCCTTTATTTGTCGTTCAAGGGCTTGACACAAAGCAGATGTTGAACGAACAGTTTTTTAATGAACTGCCCTTGCTTAAAGACCTTCTTTATTGATTAAAGACAATATACAAATCTAGATCCTACCATTTCAGACACTTTGTACCGCTTGTAACCCCAGCGTCTATACTATATATTGCCTTCTGATGGATACTTGCAATTATTTAGAGAATAAGTGAACATTTTTAAATATTGTTGAAGTTTGTAGAGAAAATAATATACATCACATGAATAATTTCCTACTGTCTATTTTGGACAGACTGCTTCCATAAACACATTTAAGACAAAACAAAACACAAATTCAGAATGTGAAACCTGTAATTCAGAGTATGCATTTCAGTTTCATAAATGACCTTTAAAATACCAGCAGATGTATTTGAAATCAGTGTAGAGTGATATGTGAAAGACCCTGTAAAGGGGAATTGTGCTTCCAAAGGAGTGATGTGTTGTCAACCAACTTGAGAGTGTTATGTTTTCCATAATGTAACATTTTCAGTAATGTAATATTTTCTAGAATGACTGATTGCAATTTCCATTTAACTCTGTTTATTCCTAGTAGACTATAAACTTCTTGAGGAAAATCTTTTTCTAGCCTGGCCCTGTTTGAAAATACAGGGATCTGAGATTTCTCAGTTGTCAGCTGAAAAAATGGAGGGGAGAACAGCGAAGTTAGAGCAACATGCAGATTTTATGTACAGTGTTTCTAAGTGCATGTATAGGAGACACATAGGTTGTCCTGGGGTCTCCATATACGCTTGTGCATGTGCACACACACATACATGTACACATACAGACAGACACACTCATGCATACACACAGAAACAGGGAAAATACATATACAATCCTACTTGCATAATACAGAAATAATAAATGTGTGAAGATAATTACACTCTTTTTCTCAAGATAGACTTGGTTATGAGATGGAAGTCATGTGGGTATAACATTTATAAAATAACATGGTTTCTAATTTTGTGGCTTTTTTTTTTCAACAGGAGACATTGTACTTTAGCTGTGTTTCCATGTCAAGGCTGCTGTATATTTGTGGGGTGTGTGTGTGTGTGTGTGTGTGTGTACAAGAACTGGTATGTGCCTAACAGGCAATATATGCATAATTTAATACTTTAATTCATTTTTCCAACTGAAGTAGGAGCAGAATGCGTAAGTAAGTACAGACTAAAAATTATTGGCTCAATTATTTATTTAAATTAAAATAATATTCTTAAAACTCAGTTTTAACTTATAATTGAAATATTATAACTGAATGCTAATTTATTTGCTCAGTACCCTGAAAAATAATTGCTCTTTTTCAGAGTATCTCTGTATGCTAACTTAATTGAAAATCATAACTGTTATTATTTACTTGCATATTTAAATATAGCAAAATTTATATTTTTTTCTGAAAAATGAAGAGTTTAAGATTTTATTATTTTTACAATGGACTGCCATATAAAATTTTAGCATCATCAAAATTGTAAAAAGCATTAAAGGCACAGTCTACAAAACTATCAACCAATTAACCAAAAGGACCATATATTTGTCCATTAATTTAAATAATTGACTCTCCTTTTAGTTAAAAATTAATATTCATGTGACCATAAGTGTGTGGATTTATGTCTGTTTTTATTACTACAGCTCTGTAGTAAATCTTGAGATCAGGGATGGTGATACCTCCAGAAGTTCTTTTATTGCACAGGATTGTTTTAGCTATCCTGGTTTTTTGTTTTGTTTTTTCATATGAAGTCGGGTATTGTTTTTTCAAGGTCTATAAAGAATGTGTTGGAATTTTGATGGTGATTGCATTTAATCTATAAATTGTTTTTGGTAAAATAGCCATTTTTACTAAGTTAATTCTACTGATCCATGAGCATGGGAGATCTTTTCATCTTCTGACATCTTCTCCAATTTCTTTTTTCAAAGACTTGAAGTTCTTGTCATACAGGTCTTTCAATTGCTTGGTTAATTACCCCAAGATGTTTTATACTTGTTACTCCAATATATTTTTATACTTGAGAAGGGTGTTGTTTCTCTGATTTCTTTTTAAGCCCTATATCATTTGTATATTAGAGGGCTACTTTTTTTTTTCAGTTAATCTTGTATCCAGGCACTTCGCGGATGGTGTTTACCAGATGTTGGAGTTCCTTGGTAGAGTTTTTGGGGTCATTTATGTATACTATTATGTCATCTGCAAATAACGACACTTTGACTTCTTTTTTTCTAATGTGTATCCCCTAGATCTCCTTTTGTTGTCTTATTGTTCTAGCTGTAACTTTGAGTACTATATTGTACTATATTGAATAGATGTGGAGAGAGTGGACAGCCTTGTGTTGTTCCTGATTTTAGTGGAATCATTCTGAGTTTCTCTCCATTTAATTTCATGTTGGCTGTCATCTTGCTGTATATTGCTTTTTATTATGTTTAGGTATATTCTTTGTATCCCTGATCTTTCCAAAATTTTTGTCATGAAGGGGTGTTGGATTTTGTCAAAGGTGTTTTCAGCATCTAATGAGATGATCATGTGGTTTTCTTTTCTTTCAGTTTTTCTATATGGTAGATTATATTGATGAGATTTTTGTATGGTGAACTACCCTTGAATCTCTGGGATGAAGACCACTTGAATTCATGGATAATCTTTATGATGTGTTCTTGGATTCAGTTTGCCAGTGTTTTATTGAGTACTTTTGCATCACAAGTTCTGTAATTCTCTTTCTTTGTTGAGTCTTCATGTGGTTTGAGTATCAGGGTAGCTGTGAACACATAAGGTGAATTTGGCAATGTTCCTTCTGTTTCTATTTTCTGGAATAAATTTGAAGAGTATGAATATTAGCTTTTCTATTAGCCTCAAAAAAAGAGTTGGCAATGTTCCTTCTGTTTCTATTGTGTGGAACAATTTGAAGAGTATTGGTATTATCTCTTCTTTGAAACTCTGATAGAATTCTGCACTGAAGCCATCTGGCCCTGGGCCTTTCTTGGTTGGGAGAGTTTTAATGACTGGTTCTATTTACTAAGGGGTTTTCAGTCTGTTTAAATTGTTTGTCTGATCAGAGGTTTAAGTCCAAGTGGATCAAAGACCTCAACATAAATCCAATTGCATTGAATTTGATAGAAGAGAATGTGGAAATAGCCTTGAAGGCATTGGCACAGGAGACAACTTCCTAAATAGAACACAGGTAGCAGAGACACTAAGATTGACAATTAATAAATAGGACCTCTTGAAACTGAAATTTTTCTGTAAGGCAAGGACACTGTCAATAAAATAAAACAAAAAATGGAAAAAGATCTTCACCAACCCCATGTCCAAAAGAGATGACTTATATCTAAAATATATCAAGAACTCAAGAAAATAGACATCAAAAACCAAATAATCCAATTTAAAATGGGTACAGACTTAGAGAATTCTCAGCAGAAGAATCTCAAATTGCAGAGAAACACTTAAAGAAATTTTCATCATCCTTAGCCATCGGGAAAATGCAAATAAAAATGAATCTGCAATTCCATTTTACATTGTTGAAATAGCTAAGATCAAAAACACAAATGTCAGCTGATGCAGGAGAAGATGGGAACAGAGGAAGCACTCGTCCACTGCTAGTGTGAGTGCAAACTTATACAGCCATTTTGTAAATCAATATGGCTTTTTCTCAGGAAAAAATGGGAATTAATCTACCTCAGGACCCAGAGATACCATTCTTGGTCATATACCCAAATGATGCTCAATCATACCACAAGGAAACTTACTCAACTATGTAGCAACTTTGTCCATAATAGCCAGAACCTGGAAACAACACAGATGCCCTTCAACCAAAGAATAGATAAAGAAAATGTGGTACATTTACACAAGGAAGTATTATTCAGCTGTTGAAAACAATGACATCAGAAAGCATGAAGGCAAATGGATGGAACTAGAAAAGATCATACTGAGTGAATTAACCCAGACCCAGAAAGACAAACATGGTATGTACTCACTCATAAGTAAAGTATTAACTTTACTGTAAAGATATTAAGCATAAAGAATAACTATGCTACAATCCACAGACCTAGAGAAATGAGGTAACAAGGAGAGTCCAACGGAAAATTCATGGATGTCCCTAGGAAGAAAAAATAGAGGAAATCTCCTCGGTGGACTGGGAGTGGGTGGGCATGGGAACTTGAAGGATTGGGTTGGGGAGTGGGCAGAAGGGGACAGTGCTGAGAGCCATGACTGGAAAGGGGGGCTTTTCAAGGTCAGGTAGAAGAAGCCTAAGGCAAGGTAAACTCCCAGAAGTTTACAAGGATGGCCCCAGCTAAAACTCCTGGCAGTAGTGGATGCATAGCCTGAACTGGCCATGCCCTGTGATAGGATTGGTGACTATCTCACTTATCATCAGAGAGCCTTCATCTGGTGACCAATGGAGGCAGATTCAGAGACACATGGCCAAACACTGTGTGAGTTCAGGGAGTCCTGCTCAGGAGAGGGAGGAGGGATTATGAGAGCCAGGGGGTCAGGGACATCATGGGAAAACACACAGGAACTGCTAGCCTGCCTCATGTGAATTTACAGTGTCTGAACCAAAACCAGAGTCTGCATGGGACCAACCTAGACCCTCGGCCTATATGTGACAGTTGTGCATTTTGGACTATTTATGGGGCTGACCCCAGTGTTTTGGCTTGCTCTTGGGAACCTATTCCTCATGCTGAATTGAATTGCCCAGCGTGAATACAGGGAGAGGCGCTATGCTTTGCTGATTCCCATGGGAAGCTTGCCCCTTTCTGAGAGGATGCAGAGGAGTGGTGGATTGTGGGAGGTGGAGAGGGAGGGAGTGGGAAGAGAAGAGGGAGGGGAGGCTGCAGTTGGGACGTGAAATAAATAAATAGATAATAAATAAATAAATAAATAAATAATGTAAAAGTGTATGAAATGATCAGCTTTAGATAGTAGTATGCTTATTTTCACTTTTATTTGTTAATGAATCATTAGTACCACAGAAAGAATAGTTTAGTCCAGGGAACATCCTTTTCCATTTATGTGAACTTTCACTATTGGCTGGGGCCTGGGTAGACAATGAAATATTAACCTGCCCTTTGTTATTTTCCTTCTAAATGAAACTGCCAAAGACTGGTTTCTAAATTCCTGAGACATAGGCACCTAGATCACTTCACAAACAAACAAATAAAGGCATGTCAGGACATAATGAAGTCTGGAATGGCCTTTTTTATTTATTTAAACGTTTTTCAGTTTACTACCTGAGGTGTTACAGAGAAACATCTGAAAGAACATGGATAAACTCAGAGCCTTGATTGAGTCTGCTTCTCTAATCCATTGAAGAGATCACCAAACAGGCTCCACTATAATTACAAAATCTGTTCAGCATTGCCTCTGGCTGTCATCTGTTACCTTACAGAGAAAGCAGAGATCGTTATATATGCTGGTATCTTTCTCTAAAAAATTCAAGCCTGACCTCCATTACATCCACAGGATGATGACTTGCAGGCAACTCTATAGGAGCCACGTTAATTATTTCCAAAGTGTTAGTATGCTCCAAACATTATTAACAGTTTTCTGCATTTTAATATTTTGTAATAGAAATCGTGGTACATTGCCATCCATTTGGCTCTACTATTGTGCAGTCCCTTACATACCTAGAGTAACACTGTCAAGCAGAAAACATACGATTTACATTATTACATACCTATGCAAACATCTCACTCCAGTTTCATATTTCGTAGTCTCTTTCAATAATAGGCTTGCTTAACATACTTTGCTTCAATTAATTTTAATTTTATTATTGTGTGTGTGTGAGAAGGTGTGTGTGTGCACACATGTGGGTTCACATGTGTGTTATATTCGATAACATGTAGGTGGAGATGAGAGGACAACTCTGGAGTTGGTTATTTCTGTTTACTTATGATGGGGGAATGTCTTTTTGTATGATGTGAAAATATGTTGTTCTGATTGGTTGATAAATAAAGCTGTTTGGCCAATGGAGAGGCAGAATAGGGTTAGGGTGGGACATTCTAATTAGAGAGAGAGGAAGGAGAAAGGCAGAACAGAGGAGACACTGCCAGCTACCCCCATGAGAAGCAAGATGTAAAAGTACGGGCAAGCCACAAGCCATGTGACAAAGTATAGATTTATAGAAATGGGTTAATTTAAGATATAAGAACTAAATAGCAAGAAGCCAGCCATGGCCACACAGTTTATAAGTAATATAAGCCTCTTTGTGTTCATTTGGGTCCTGAGTGGCTGTGGGACTGCGAGGACCTGGGAGCCAGGTGGGCACAGGAAAACGTTCAGTTACACACTTATAGGTGGGTTCAGGCATGAAACTTAGGTCCTGAAGCTTATGGACAAGCACTTGTACTACAGGAGCCGTCTCTCCAGGCAGATGGGTGTGCTCATCTGAATAAGGAATTAGATTCTTCCTTCCACTTCTCTACCCGATTTCTCTTCCTAGCCTAGCTCAACAGTCCTTAGGTCGTATTCACAACTTCTAAAGGGCAAGAGAAATGAGTGTGCTCCTAGGCAGATTTCCAGTGTGAAAAAAAACACAAACAAACAAAAATAAAAACAAAACAAACAAACAAAAAAAAAACCCGCCAGCCTGGGCTACCAAGTGAACTCCAGGAAAGGCGCAAAGCTACACAGAGAAACCCTGTCTCGAAAAACCAAAAAAAAAAAAAAAAAAAAAAAAACCATGTCTTTATTCAGAGTATTTGGAAGCCCTCCACTACAGATCAAAAAGTAGATGGAGTACATGCCTCGTGTATACAGAGACTGGCTTTCAGTGCTGCAAAATGCTGAACAAATAAATAAAACCTTGGGTTTTCTTCCAGTATTGTAAGTGAGTAAAAGTCTAGTTTTCATTCTAGTGCATTAAAAAGAAATCAGAGCTTTAAAGTGTTCTCTTACCATTTAGAACTCTCTCTTTACAAATAACTGAATAAGCCAAGTTGCCCTAGGAAAGTCTGTGAACCCTCAGCCCTTCACAGTTCCTGCTGGAAGATCACTTTCCATAATCATCAACTCCAGTGATGCTCAGAAGCTTGCCACAGGCTGTCCCTTGTGACATGCACTGTGCACACACTGTCACCTTTTACTCTGAGGGCGTATTAGTACTGTTACAGTTCCAGTTTTAGGAATGTGCTTACACTGTTATGGACTTTATGAAGAACATGCCACAAAAATGGAGATTGTGTATCCTCATTCAAAAAGCATGCAGTGAACACTTGCATAACAAAAATTCTGCAATAATGGTCATAAATACTTCAGGCAAATATGAAATATAATCAGTAGCGACAGCAGAGATATTTGTTCATAAAAGAAGATTATGCATGGGCTACAATTGGGGCTAATACTTGTTATCTCACTCTGTGCATTAGTATCAAGGTTTAGTATGTATAGTCCAGATATATGAAAGGAAAAAAGGCATAGTGGTATATGCTAGGGAACATGGTGAATGTTGTTCTAGTCATTTGGGAAGCAAAGGAAGAACTAAAACTTGATATTAAATCTCAATGTGAAGATAAATCAAATTGCAAAGCAGAATATATATATGTATATATACATACATACATATTTTTTAAAGCTAGGTAGAATGAGTGGAGTGATAGGTTTGAGGTTTCCATGTAACTATTTTGGATGTGACTCATTGAAGCTGGAAGCTGGATATATTCATAGAAATTTTTGTAATTAAATGATATGTTAGAAAGTCATTGATCAATATGTAATTTAAAAGTCTGATGAGTTCACAAGCGACCAAATAGTTATTTTGTGTCAATATTGCAGTTCAATTCACCAAGCACACAAATTCTTCTTCCTTAACCAAAATGCAATTAGCATCCATGAAATTATACAATTTTTCCATTTTCCTTTGGCCACCTCTGATAATTGTGGCTAATGGCCATCTAAATTATTCATTTTGTATGAAGAACAAGTGATTATTCCTTTTAAAAGATGCTGTGTTCTTTTAAATTGCTTTTCTTCATTCTCCACTTGGCCCAGATCATTACTGATTTAAACATTTCTTAATGAAGAATACTATCTCGCTGAGCCTTGGTTCATCTGAGAATTACAGAAACACTTCAAAATTCCTGAAGGCCAGAACTACATCTCAAAACAAGCTTGTGAAATGCCAGAATTCTCTATTTCTTCACCTGTGATCTTTTTCAGAAATACATTTTGACTTTGTTTTAGAAATGATGTACTCTTTGTGGATATATTTTAAACCTTCAGATCTACATACAAATATTCCTTACATTTATTATTCAACATAGTTGCTTTTTTCAGGTAAGACACAAACAAAAATCCCAAAATCATTTATAAGACAACAACTTGGGGTAGGAAAAGGAAAGTAGACAAACTACATCTCATTTTCCTCTCAGCCTCTATCCTGGTTTTCTTTTGCAAATGGAAGCAGCTAAACAGATAGCTTGAGTCTAAGTGACTTGAGGTTAACCTACGTTTCCAGCTTTATTTGTATGCAGGTCACTTTCTTGGATTAATCATTCCAGTGGTGGCTATGTTCAATGATCTTGTTTGTCCTTATATGTTTTGTTGAAGAGGTGTGTGAAAAGAAAGAAGTTCAAGCTTAAGAAATAAGGGAGGGTCGGGCGGTGATGGCACACACCTTTAATCCCAGCACTCGGGAGGCAGAGGCAGGCACATCTCTGTGAGTCTGAGGCCAGCCTGGTCTACAGAGCGAGATCCACGACAGGCACCAAAACTACACGGAGAAATCCTGTCTCAAAAAAATACTAGAAAAAAAAGAAAGAAGGGAGGGAAGTATTTCTGTTAAAATACACATCGCATGACAGTCTTTATCCAGTACCACATCATGGTGAAAATTAAGCTTATCTCCTGATGATGTAAAGTTTTGACTCAGATGTAATGTTGTCTTCAGGGTCTGCATGAATATGTGCAAGAATATGTTTGACAGTCTGCTGTGGGATGGTCTGTATGTCAAATTGCTCTGATTGGTCAATAAATAAAACACTGATTGGCCAGTGGCCAGGCAGGGAGTATAGGCGGGACTAACAGAGAGGAGAATTCTGGGAAGTGGAAGGCTGAGGCGGGAGACACTGCCAGCCTCTGCCATGACAAACAGCATGTGAAGATGCCAGTAAGCCACAAGCCACGTGGCAAGGTATAGATTTATAGAAATGGATTAATTTAAGATATAAGAAGAGTTAGCAAGAAGCCTGCCATGGCCATAAAGTTTCTAACCAATATGTCTCTGTGTTTACTTGGTTGGGTCTGAGCGGCTGTGGGACTGGCAGGTGACACAGATTTATCCTGACTGTGGGCAAGGCAGGAAAACTCTAGCTACAACAGTCATTGCAGGCAACTGGTGATGTTCTCCTGGTATTCTAACTCAAATAACATAAAACAACCACAAGATATTCTTAATTCTATATACTTTACATGAATATTCAGACTTGGCATTGTGTTAATATTTTTTAATTTAATGGCTGAAGACTCAGTTTACTTCATGAAGTTATTTTAGTGAGCAAATAATTGCTCTTAAGTGTTTGTGAGCCTGGCTCCATGGCTCTGCAATCAGTGGGTGCAAACATACCAAATTAGAATTTGAAAGTTGCAAAATCCAGTAACATTTACTTTTCGTTCACCTGTGTTTGCTTGAGCTCATGGCTGACACAGCACGTCTCTAAGATGTGGAAATCTTGTCTCCTTGGCTCTCTTCAGCTACTAGCAATTGAATTAGAGCCCTAGAAATATCAGGACCAGGAGTCTCTTTTCATTGTTGCCCAATCCTTAACTTTACCTTACAGTTAAAAAGGAATCCTAAGACCCTATCATGTCAAAGTTATAATCTTCTAAACAGGCTAGCTATGTTATTCTGAAAAACTAAAACATGTGTATCTTGGACCTTTTCTTTTGGTCCAAGATACACATGTGCCTAGTTAAGGAGGTATTCAATGAACTAAGCTTTAGGGAGTCACTCACTTAAATAACTTCTTATGCAAAACTTCAAGAAGTAATTATTTTAAACCAAAGCTTTTACCATATTAATCAGATATAATTTTAATTATTATTCAAAAATGAAGTAAATTGCAAAAGCACCTAGTCACAATTCATTATAAATTCAAGAATGTAATCAATTAACACAACATAGTGTATCAATTTTAAATGAAAGTGCTTTTCTCCACTGTGGTTACAAGGTAATGGTTTTAAAATTTCTATACAAAAATTACTAGGAAGGCTTCATTAGTCATAACTGGCTTCTTTACTTATATTTCTCATATTCACATTTATTCTCATTTGTTAACCAGAGCAATTATTCAAGAAAATAGACATGAGGTAAAAACATACTCAACAAACACTACCAAAAATCTTGCAGAAGTTAGAAGTATTAAGCTATTTGAAGTATTTTGTGGACATAGATTCAGTAGAGTGTTTCTGAGGAAGAGGCCCCTCAAACCACATTTGTTTCTTTCAGGCACACAGGGGTAATGGTAGCAAACACAGAAGCAGAGCAGTGAGAACTGGCAAGAGCCAAGACTCCAATATGACAGCAGAGAAGTCCTCATCACCACTCAATTACAGCAACTCATGCTCTCTACATATAGCTCCTAATTAAAAAAAACAACTGGAAAACTGAATTTTAGAATTACGATATTTTCTACTTTGTGAAAGCTGGCAAAAATGAATGTGAAACATTTTATTTAAACAACTTTATAAAGCAAAATTAAACTTTCTAACAGATTTAATCTGAGAACACTGAATAAATACGTTTCCATTTGTGAAACTATCTGATTGGTGTAGTAATTTTTCTTTGCGGGGGGGGGGGGGGGACTGCCAAACAGCTCCCAAATGAAGACACAGAGACTTGGTATTAATTATGAATGCTTGACCTTAGCTTAGGCTTGTTTCTAACTAGCTTAAATTAACTAGCTTAAATTAACCCAATTTCTATTAATCTCTGTGCTGCCCCAAGGCTTGTTTATCTCATCTACATACTGTCCATCCTGCTTTCCTGTTTCCTCCTTGGCTGGCTGGCCGGCCCTCTGCTAGCTGGTTGGCTTCCTTTTTCTCTCTGTCCACCAGCCCTGTCTATTCCCTCCACTGCCTACCTATTGGCCGTTCAGCTTTTTATTGGGCCAATCAGGTCCTTAGTCAGGCAAGGTGAAACAGCAACACATCTTTACATAGTTAAACAATTATTCTGCAACACAAACAAATGCAACACATCTTTGCATAGTTATACAAGTTTATTTACTCTGTTCCATAGCAGACTGGTTCAATGTTTAATTCTGTTTAACATTTACATGAAGTCAGCCAATCCACAAAATGAGTACAGATTTCCCAGCATGCTATATATCTTTCGTAGCTACAATGAACATCACTTAAATCCTTCTCTCTTTGTACCATTATCATTATGCCTTTTTAGAAACAATATTTTCCCCTTTACATTTTGTTTCAAATTATAATTTCCAAAAGGTTTCCATTTCCTCATCCCAAAATGAGGCTTTATCTTTCCTCCATCTGATACAACAGCAGATATTTATTTTTTAAATGAAATTAAAGTCGGTTTTCTCAATGATCATGGGTTTCCTTGCGTGTTCACAGGTAAATTATCTGTGGCTGTGGACACACTACTTAAGAGCATGCCAGCTTTGGCTTGAATTATTGGGATGTTTTATTGCCATTGATATGATAAAAATAGAGTTGATAGTTATGGTACATTTATCCCAGCCCAGATATTTGCTGCCATGTCTATTTCTGGTTTTAGAATTGCTAATAATCATTGGTGATCTTGTAAAAAAAAATGTCACAGGAAAGCCTCAAGAACCTAGTTATTTGCATGGTACTTGCTGAGAGAAAACACACTTATGTACATGCCAGATATTCCATTCATTTGCAAATTGCTGTGCTCATGTTTGTCATTCTCTTGAGAACATCATATTATAATGATTTTTTTAAGATTTAAAAATTATTGTAAAGTGTGTGTGGGGGGG
>CABHPH010158650.1:0-17764 GCA_902168325.1 Peromyscus nudipes
CGGCTCCATTCCGAAAGTGCTGACATACGAGTGTGAGGCCCGGAGTTCAATCCCTAGAACCCATGTAAAAAGCACACTTGCAATCCCATTGCTGGGGAGACAGAGACAGGAAGATCCCTGGGGTTCAGAGGCCCAGCCAGTTTAGCTGGGTGAGTTCTTGACTAATGTCTCAAGAAACAAGGTAGAAAGGTCTTGAGGAATGACACCTGACATTGACCTCCGCTGGCCTCCACAGCCGTGTGCACTTACATTCACATAGTCACCACCCCCACAAAATGTCATAAGGAAACCTGTTATATTGCACCCTAGCTGAAAAATATTGATGAACTAACAAAAGGCATGTTAACGGCAGAATGTCTTTTAAGACTTCTGATTAGCCATTTGGATATGGAAGAATAGGCCCTGTCTAGTTAAGGAGTGCACCCATTGCTCTGTCTAACAATTGAGGAAGGTACCTCTGAACCTTCTTGCCAAGATGGAAAGATATGACCTTGATAGTCAGACATGTCCAGGGTTTAGTCCCAGCCCTGTGAAGCTTCCCATCATCTAACCCTTCTCAACTTGAAGCTCTCCATTTGTAACAGAGGAACAAAAATGAAATTCGCCTGTCGGGTTTGTGTGAGGATAAAATGAGTCCATGTACATAGAACACTTGTCATTAAGCCCGGCCCTTTGCAAGTTGCTATGAGTTTTTTACATCTTTTTTTTTTTTTTTTTTTTTGGGAGCAAGGTTTTTTCTTTTTTTTTTGGTGCCTGTTTGGGATCTCGCTCTGTAGACCAGGCTGGCCTTAAACTCACAGGGATCCACCTGGCTCTGCCTCCCGAGTGCTGGGATTAAAGGCACGCACCACTGCCAACTGGCAAATTGCTATGAGTTTTGATGAGTACAATTATGGTATTTGTGGGATAAAGGGACTAAGTGAAATAACATGTGATGTGCCTAGAAGAACACATGGCCATGGAAGAACCATGGAAGAACCCAAGGTACTTGGTATTACTCTGATTCAGGTCCACCGTCCACTCCAACTCATGGTATTAGAGGCATGAAGACAGATATGCAAATGTATATCTAAAGCCAGAGCCATAACAGTGGCACTTGAAGGGCCCTTGCATGTGATTAAGAATGAGATCTGAGGGCCGGAGGGAGAGAGGGCTCACTCAGTGGGAAGAGTGCTTGCTAGCAAGCACAAGGACCCAAGTTCAGATCCCCGACACCCATATGAAAGTGTGCATGACATCACACATTTGTGCCTCCAACACTGGGTGGTGGATACAGGATCTTGGGGGCTTACTTACCAGCCAACCAGCCAAAGTGGTGAGCTCTAGGTTCAGTGAGAGACCTTGCTTCAAAAAATAAGGTGGAGAGCAATAGATGAAAATACCACACACACACACACACACACACACACACACACACACACACTGAGCCAAGCACACTAGTACATATGTATACACACATACACACACCACACATGCATGCATGTGCACGCAAGAATGTGATTTTGACACAAACCATGCCATTGCATAGAACAAGCATTGTCTTGTTTGTTTGACTATTGTTTGAGGCTTGTCTTGGGGCTTGAACAGGAAGAAATGGGTGAGTGATACAGGTGTGTGGGGTCCAGGACTGAGAAAGAATCTAATGATAATGATGGCTTTGAAGTTGATTTGCCAGGAAAGTGAGGAAGCACTAGGAAACAGGAGTGCTGATACAATGTAACATAACCCAAGGACGTGATTTACTATTTTATATTGTTATTTAATGTGTATGGGTGTTTTTTTTTTTTTTTTCCTGTGTAGTCCTGGCTGTCCTAGAACTCACTCTGTAGACCAGGCTGGCCTCAAACTCACAGAGATCCCCCTGCTTCTGCCTCCCAAGTGCTGGAATTAAAGGCATGCACCACCACTGCCTGGCCACTTATTTATTCTTGTAATGAGTAGTTTAGATCTTCATTTCAGCAAAGGTTTCCCATCAACTCTTTATTTAGAACAAATGGGTTTGGCTGTCCTATTAGTTGTTTTTGTTTGTGTTAAGTGAGTAGAAACAGTTATGTGTGTGAGTAGCTATTAAGAGCGTAGATTCTGGAGCTGGAATGGACAGCCTGAGGTAGATCTTGACTGTGCCATTTATGAATGACCGTGGGCCAGCCACTTCACTTCTCTTTGTCTCGGTTGCCTCTCCTGTGACTTAGTAATGACGCTCATAGCTTCCTTGGCAGCCAGCCCAGCCTGGAGCGAGCCTCACCTGCTGGGATTCACAGCCTCTTTCCCCTGATGGCATGTCAGGGGTTTCTGTATGGCCAGTGGAATGTGGGAGAATGGCAGCACATCACCCCCAATATCAGGTTATAGAAGATGCTGTGGTCACAGTCACACTTTCTTTCCTCCTTTGGGTCACTCTCTCTTGGGTCGCTGGCTCTGGGGCAATCAGATATTGTGTAATGAGGACATGGAGGCTATCTGTGAGAAACCCAGATCTGTACAAACCACGAGTGAGCTTGGAAGCAGAGCTCCCACCCCCAGAAAACAATAGGCCTGCTCAGAAATTTGACTACATCCTGGGAAGGGACCCTAAGCCAGAACCACTGCGTAAGCCTCTCCCACATTCCTGACCTATAGAGGCTATGCAATCATTGAAGTTTGTTTCAAGTTGATAAAATTTGGGGGGAAAGTTTTCATACAGCTTGATAGTTTATTTTCATACCTGTATGGTGGATTATAAGCTTCAGGAGGATAATCGACACAGTGTACACACTGGACTAGTGTTAGTCAAATACACAACTTCACACTTCTCTATTCCTGGGAGATTAGTGTGGGAGACAGAGCATTCTGGCTGGTCAGAACCCACACAGTTAACTCTTGTTTTACAATCAAAGCCTTCAGCTTTCTTCAAGGCGATTTTGCCTGTTTGTCTAACAGTCTGCAATAAGCAGGCGGCCCTGATTTACACTCTCCGCGGAAGGGAAGAGAGATTGAAATGGTAAGTGCCAAAGAAATTAAAAGTCATTTCGTTTTTTCAATTCATTACTTCTGAAAAAAAAAATAAAAAAACCAAGCCCAGCTTCATTACTGGATTCTGTTTTAGTGCTGATGATAATTGCAAAGGCAGTATTTTAAATTAGAATGTATAAGACCACATGTAATTAACCTGTACAGAAGGGATGAAACTTCATATTAGACTATTAAATCAATCCCAGCAGAATCGCTAATGCTGAGCAATTGGTTAGAAAATACTGTATGGGCAGAGGAAAGGAGCTGGATGCTAATTAGCATCAGTGAGCATTTACACCCTCCTCAGATGCAGTGAGTCTGGCAGATTATTTTCTCCTGGTCCTTTACTCATGCAAAACTGAGAATTCAGATTAGTTCAGGGTGAATGCTCAAAACCGGCGTGGCATTGAAGAGCTTTTGTAGACTGAGTTTGTGTGCAAGTGCTGGGACCTGGCGGAAGATCCCTGGAAAGGTCCTGGGTAAGCCTCCCTCTGAGTTTGTACTCGGTATGCAGCCTGTTCGCATACATAGCCTTTTTAAATATTTTGTGGTTTAGGAGATTGAAGCCAGAACCTTGCGCATGCAGGATGAGCACGCTACCACTGAGCTGCATCTCCAGCATACATAGCCCTCCTTCAACACTCACATCTAGTCTCTTCTTTTTCTTTTGAGACAGGCTCTCATTATTTATTATTTATTTTTCATTTTTTTCCTTTAATTGAAAAATAGATTCTTTTCCCATACAATATATCCTGATTACAGTTTTTCCTCCCTCTCCTCCTCCCAGGTCCTCCCCACCTCCCCTCCCCTCTGGATCCACTCCCTTTCTGCCTCTCATTAGTAAAGAGCAGGCTTCTAAGAGATAACACCCAAACATGACAAAATAAAATATAGTAAGATAAAACAAAACCCATTGCATTGAGGCTGGACAAGGCAACCCAACAGAAGGAAAAGAGCTCCAGGAGCAGGCACAAGAATCAGAGACCCACAAGTTCATACACTCAGGAGTCCCATAAAAATACCTAAGCTGAAAGCTATAATATATCCTCAGAGGACCTGGTTCAAAGGGTCTCCTTATTTAATCCAGGCTGGCTTGTAATTTCTTATATAGTCTAGGCTGGCCTTGAACTCATGAGCCTCCTTCTTTTGCCTTCTGAATGCTGAGATAGCTGTGTGTGCCGCCGTGTCTAGCCTTTGATCTTTATTCTAATTTCTTTTGTATGTGTGTGTGCATGTGTGTGTTCACACGTCTGTACACATGCATGTGGAGGCTACAGATCCCTCTCAATTCCTCAGGAGCTGTCTCTCTTATCTTTTGAGATGGAGTCTCTCACTGAGACCTGGGGCTCTTGGTTTTCAGGCTGCTCTGGCTGGCCAGTGGGCCCCAGGGATCCTCCTGTCTTTTGCACCCCAGGACGGGGATTACAAGCACATGCCCCGGCACGTCTGGCTTTGTATGTGGTGTTAGGGATCAAACTCACATACTTGTTCTTGTACAGCAAGTGCTTCATCAGCCGAGCTATGTCTCCAGCCCTCCTTGTTTCTTCTTGTTGATATCTTAAATCATCTATTTCTTTTCTTACTCGTTCTTTGCATCAAATCATTTAACCAACCAGGAAATACCAATTATTTACCCAACAAAAAGAAGAGTAGCAGAGTAGTAACAGTTTGTAGCCAGAAGTTTCTGTCCTGCCCAATCCCATAGCTGTTCAATCCCAAATAAACACACAGAGGTTTATATTAATTATGAACTGTTGGGCCTATTGCTCAGGCTTATAACTAACTGGCTCTTATGCTTAAATTAACCCATAATTCTTGTCTATGTTTAGCCATGTGGCTTGGTAATTCTTGTCTATGTTTAGCTATGTGGCTTGGTACCTTTTCTCAGTCCAGCATTCTCATCCTCACTTCCTCTGCATCTGGCTGGTGACTCCATCTCTGCCTTCCTCCTCCCAGAATTCTCCTAGTCTGGTCATCCAGCCTAAACTTCCTGCCTGGCTCCTGGTCAATCAGCATTTTATTAAACCAATATGAGTGATGAATCTTTACAGTGTACAAGAGCATTATCCCACAGCAACTGTTGAGTATGAGGGCAGAGACTTCAAGCTGTCTGTCAGAAATCAGCTCCTGATTCCCCTAGAGCAACAAGGCACACTGCATCTGCTTTTCCTAGACTCCCTTGCAGTGACCTCTGATCAAGTCTTCTCCATGGCAACAGGAGGAAAAATGATGTATGCCGTTCCCAGATGCCCTTTAAGTGAATGGCTGTTCATCCTTTGACTTACTTTCCATACCTTCCTTGCTGGTTGGTTAGATGATGATGACATCATAGTCTTAGAGTCCCAAGATGGCAGGAGTCTGGGCACTTGCTATAGATTGAATATGGTTTGAATGTGTCCCCCAAAGCCATGTGTTGGAGGATTGGACTTAAGTGCAGGAGTTCTGAGGTGGAAACATTAGGGATGGAGCCTACTGGGGAGTTAACTGGGTCACTAGGCACATAACGATGGCATCACAGAGTGGGTTAGATCTCCAGAAAGTGGGTAGTTATAAAGACCAGCCTACATATTGGCTCCTTCTGCATACTGTTCCCTTCCCACTGCTATGCCATGTTGTCACCAAGCTCACAGAGCCCAAAGGCAGAAGACATGCTACCACTATCCCTAAAGCTATGAACTAGGTAAACCTCCTTTCTATATAAAGTCCCAGCTTCAAATATTTTCAAACAGTAACAGAAATTAGTACTAATATAGTACTTGACTTACAATGTAGAACAGCTCAGTGTCAACCAGGTACACATGACTGACCTGTCTTGGGAGGGGGGGAGGGAAATCATACATTTTCATACCCAGCTGTTGTATCCCTTTAGTGTCACCCTACTAACATTTACATGCATTACCTCAAGTAAGCCATATAACAATCCTATTAAAGTGACGTTTTAGTCTGATTTTCTTTTGATGAGTCAAGGTATTTTACAGAAAGATCTGATAACTTGTGTGAGGACACCAGATAGTAAGGAACAGGCTTGAGATTAACCTGGAGGGGACAAAAAAAGAATTTAAGGCGTTGTCTTTGAGCTCAAGGAAGTTACAGGTTACAGAAAAGCCATCTTCTTTGTGCCTGAGAGCAATTAGAGGACTATGTGATGCTGATTGCTCATTCCCGTCACCCATTCAAACCTCAGCCCATGCTGTGTTGTGGACTACTGTGAGCACCATTCCTGATTCAGGCAAAGCATGGCGACTACTGTTCTTCTTTGGATATTAAGATTCTCAGCCGGGCGGTGGTGGCGCACGCCTTTAATCCCAGCACTCGGGAGGCAGAGCCAGGCGGATCTCTGTGAGTTCGGGGCCAGCTTGGACTACCAAGTGAGTTCCAAGAAAGGCACAAAACTACACAGAGAAACCCTGTCTCGAAAAACCAAAAAAAAAAAAAAAAGATTCTCTAGAGTTCCAGAACCAAAACTTTTTGGATACCAACCTTGAAACCACTCTACTTCTTCCACTATTCTGTGGCTGTACTGGGCAAGCACTTCTGGGTGTGATTAGATAAAAGTACCTGTGAATAGGGTGGCATTGTTTGAAGAAAACACAGAATGAGTCAGGCACCTTCAACACTGGGCACTTTTTGATGTTCTGCAGGTTGCGAGTCAGTTCCTGTCTCCTTGAATACTCATGGCCTCAGTGAGCCACTTGTATATTAGCATGGAGGGGAAATAGGTTAGGTTAGGTAAGAAGAGACCCTGTAGCTCTTGCTTTTATTTGGGCACTTACCTTGCAGAGGTACCTTCTCAACATCTGGTTACCATGCTGTGAGAGGTCCTTGGAGACTTTGGTGCTTCTGAAGACAGTGACCCAGCTGGACTCCTCACAGAAGCCAGAATCAGTTCCCAGCTGTGCAAGTCCCTTCTTGGATATGTGGCTTCATCAAACTCCCAGTGAACACAGCCTGGCTACAGGGTGACTCTACGGCCTGCGAGCTTTCAAGCTGATCTTGCTCCCAATTTCTAGTCCACAAAACCATTCATTCAGGAGCTTAGTGGCTGTAGTAAGCCACACAACAAAGTACATATGGTTGCTTCTGGACAGCCTTGGATCGGTAAATTAAAATCTAAATATTGACTTGGGGATTTGCAGGGGTGAGAGAAACAGTTTTATCCTGCTCTTCCTGAAGGGTATTCAGAACTCACTGGAGAACTTTGCATGTGGACTCTAGGGTCAGAATTGCGGGCAATAATAAATGTTGCTTTGACAAAAGTGTTTTGTTTTGAAGTCTAGGTGGAAACAATCCATTTTTTTTTTCTTGTATCATTCAGTGGTGTTTCACCCGGAAAGGCTTAGCTATTAATGGGTTGGACTTATTTATACTTTTCAGGCAGGGTCTCATGTATCCCAGGGTAACTTCAAATTCACTATGTAGCTGAGGAAGACATGAACTTCTAATCTTCCTGCCTTCACCTCCTAAGTACTGTGGTGGGAATGTGGGAATGGTGGGACCCTATATGAGCTGTTCTCAATCTGTGGATCTTGACCCCTTTGGGAGGGAGTGTCAAATGACCCTTTCACCGGGGTTGCTTAAGATTATCAGAAAACACAGATACTTAGATTATGATTCGTAACAGTAGCAAAATTACAGTTATGAAATATCAGTAATTTTATGGTTGGGGTCACCACAGCATGAGGAACTGTATTAAAAGATTGTAGCATTAGGGAGGTTGAGAACCACTGGTCTATCTGGTTTATGACATTCTGGAGTTTGACCTGGGCTACACATATGTTAGGCAAACACTCTACCAGCTGAGCTACACCCCCAGCCCATTAATGGGTTAAATTTAGAGACCCCTGTTGCTTATTAGTTTTATCAGGGAAAAAAAGCTTTTCCAGTAAGATTTAAAATGCTTTTCAATCATTTGTGGTCAACTCCACTTAAAGAATGTTGTATTCCAAAGCCACGTTAAAGAAAAAATAAGGAAAAGGAAAAGGAAAAAAAATCCTCGAGTTCTCAACAGAATTTGACGTTATTGTTTTCAAAATGTCTTGGCCAATACCCTCCTGAGTTGTGCTATGTGGAGTCTGTGCCATATTGAGCTTTATCATCCAAGAACTCTCCTTGGAACTCAGAGATTTGGAGGAAGAAGAAAGAGAAATCCCATCAGAAGTCTTCAGTGAGCCCAAAGCTGCCAAGAATGTCTAGGATTTGAAGTTGCATTTTTAAATTTTATTCCTTCATGTGTCAAAGATTGATAACCCAGAGTGGGGTTTAGGGATGTTCATCTTTGTATAAATGTGTAAAATACTTTAGGAAATTAGTGAAAGCCACTGGGCTCTAACACTCCATGGACCCAAACTTTGCATGCCTGAAGGTTTCTTTGAAATGGCTCTCTTCTTAGGGGTGTGGCTATGTGTGCTCTAAGTGGCTACCAGATTAGATAAAGAGGTCATGCCTGACTGATATAACATGGCCTCTGCAGGAGGGAAGGGTCACTGGTTCCTGAAGGTCTAGGATTTGGGCTTAAAGGGATGCCTCTGACTCATTGAGCTCTGCCCTTCAATCCCTGCTTCCTTCTTGTCTCCCCAGGTTTCAGAAGGCTAATCCTCCTGCATGGTAATCTATACAAACCTATGAGGATGGAGGGTGGGGGTGGGGCAGGATGAACACGGGGTTTCCTTCTTGCTTTGGTCCCTGAGTTCCTCAGGGCAATGGTGGTATGGCTCCCATCATGCTAATCTGTAAGTCTTTTAGCGATCTATTGGTGCCCCCTGCCCCCGATTCTGCTCTCCTTTCCCCATCCCTCTGGGTTACTTTAAAATGTCTGGCTTTACAAATGGACACAGATATAGCTCATGTAAATCACACTCCACACTCTTTGGCTTAGAGGGCAGGGTCTTAGCATAAGATAGGAGCTGTTGTCGTGTTGGGCTTCACATGAGGTAGTCATTCAGAGGGTGGCGTGTTTCCAACCCAGCCACCCGGCGTTCGAACAGGTAGGCAGAACCCCTGAAGACCGAAGAACCCCATAGATCCTAACCCATGTCTCCCTAAAATTCTACCCTTGTTATTTGGTATTGACAATGCAACAAACTTTGTTATCTGGGATACATTATCACAGCTCTAGACACAAGGTCACATACCATGTGAACAGTGCCGTCGTATTCGTGCATTAGCCACAAAGCCGCTCTGCAAATAGAAACCATTTGTGCCTGGTAGCTCTGGGGTTGAACATGAATGTCCAATCTGTAGCATGCCTACTTATTTTCCTGCTGTAGCATTAAGTGAGGAAGACAGTCCTGCAAGTCCCAGCATGAACATACCACGTCGTCTTATCTGCTGATCAACATCTTCTGTAGAGAAAGATCATTGTTTGCTGATGATTGGGTTAATAAATGATCAAACCCAACCATTTGAGGATATTTATGAAAAGCCTGTTATGCCCTTGGCAGTGTGCTGGGTATTGTTGGTGAACAAGACGAATGTGACCCATGGCCTCAAATAGTTTAGAGTTGTCATAGGGGTGCATCCTCACACCTTGTTCAGAGGGAGATCACAAAGGGCCTGAACATGGAGGCATGACCAAGGGTTACGGGCTCCTCTTTATCTCAATTTCAAATTGTTATTGTAAGGGAGCAGATCCAGGCAGGGTGAGACGATCTCACTGAAGAGTAGTTTGCCCATTATTGCATTTGATTGATGTATGGCCTGTTTGAATCTTAGTTTTTTTATGGGGAGATGTTAGGTGTTCAGTCTGCTTCTCCATTGCTGTAGCAACATACCAGAGGCTGGGTAATTTAGAAAGAAAAGAGTTAGCTGGGTGGTGGTGGCGCACGCCTTTAATCCCAGCACTCAGGAGGCAGAGTCAGGCGGATCTCTGTGAGTTTGAGGCCAGCCTGGTCTACAGAATAAGATCCAGACAGGAACCAAAACAACACACAGAAATCCTGTTTCAAAACAACAACAACAAAAAAAAGAAAGAAAGAAAGAAAAAAGAAGGAGAAAGAAAGAAAAGAGTTAATTTGCCTCCTCCCCGTTTTAGAGAGTCCTAGATCAAGCAGACCATCAGTTTGGTGTGCAGAGGTGGGGTGGGGATGTCTCTTGATGGATGCTGTCACAACCTTGGGGACCCCTGAAAGATCAATCACTCGGCAAGATGGGGAGATAAAGACAGATACAGGGGCAGGATTACTTGTTTTTAATAACTTCCTTTCATGGGAACTAATTGTGGTTCCATAAGAGTTAGCTTAATACTTTACTAGGACAGAGTTCCCAATGACCATGTCCTCTACACCCTGCTTCCCCGTTTAGGGGTTTCCCCCCTGCTAATACGGCCACAATAGGGAGCAAGCTTCCAACACTTAAACCTTTGGAAGAACCCAACCTTTATCCAAACCATAGGAACAAGTCTTGTTCAGTGTGAAAAGATTGTCAGGTTCAGCGGAATATGGGAAGGAGTTTGTCTAGGAATAGAGAGCCCTTGCTTTGCCTTTATAGGTAGGTTAACCTTTGGGAAGTCTCCTGAGTTCTTCGAATAACCCCAGGACGCCACTAACTGTAATTCCTACTTGAAGACACTTTCCTACTCTATTGGAGAAAGAAGCCAAGAAACTTTGGGCTCAATTGGTGTGTGTGTGTGTGAGACACGGGGACACTAGGCTAGAATAAGAGGGGCCTGATCCTAGAGTGTGTGGACAGCAAGGGGGAGCAGGACCCCTGGTCTCACTGGAACCACTTGCCTCTCTTCCTTGGGTTCCACACATAAATGTAGGATGAACCCGCCACCTGCAGAGGAAAAGCGCTGCTCAGGCAGTCTCCACAGCGCGTGCTGTTGATCCAGTGAGGGTGGGGTAGATCACTCTTTCTAAACTCTCTAAGCTCATTGAAAATCTTAAGAAAACTCTTCAAAGCTTCCATTTATCTATTAGAAGGTCAATTCTGTCTCCCAGTTGTTTTGTGTCAAGGTTATTTACACAGAATTTGCCATAGGGAAGGGCATTGCTTATCCAACAGAACGAAAATCCACTTTGTACTTTTGGTCCCCTGCCCCTGTTCTAGTCTCAAAAGCATCAGAGACAACGGATTCCATCTTTTCGGAATGTGTCTCTGGGCTGCGATGCCTCGGGTCTCTGAGTAACTACTTCATGTCTAGGGTTGAACACATTCTCACTGGTTGTATTTAACCACCAGGGACTTACAGGACATCTTATTGTAAATGTCAGGTGAGATTTAGGAACTTTTTGGCAATTGTAAATCCAAGCTTTGAGCTTCAGGGACCCCCACTTGTCTTCCTTTTTGGAATTATGCAGCAGCAGAGCCCCATGGGTATGGTTTAGTGAGATCGCAGACCAGGAATTTATTGAAAGTAATCCCCGACACAAGCAGAAACTTTCCCCCCCTTCAAAACATCTCTGTTAGCAAAAAGAATAAAATCTAGTTTCTTTCTCTCTCTTCCTCCTCTGACTCCAATAAATAAAACACCATTCATTTCTCCTCCTACTCCGAGTTTGGAGAGAACCAAGTGTTAGAGCTTGAGATTGGGGTCATGGCTATTTTCCTTGCAAGTTCCAGGGATCCAAAAAAAAAATCATTATTAAATGTCATAGGGGTTTAAGAGCCCCTGCTGTGAGTCACACACGTGTGGTGTCAGGCCTGGATGTGACACTGTTTGACATGTAACTTCTCTTTGGGGGAAACAAAACAGAACTAATCATGGTATGGTGTGATAAAGGTTACAGGTGATAAGTACATATGTACTTATTACACATGTGTATCATGTCAAAGAGATCATATCTTTGTGGGGTGCAGAAGGTAGAGGAAGTTGGCAATTTTACTCTTAGAAGATGCATGACGAGATTTGGAGATGGTATCTTGAGGTCCCGAACGTTGGCATACATCCTACAACACACAGGGCACTCTTCAAAGAAAAAGGAAATCTAGAAGAGCATTATTTTTAATTTTTTATCTCTTTTTGGTTTTTTGAGACAGAGTTTCTTTGTGTAACAGTCCTGGCTGACCTGGAACTCACTTTGTTGACCAGGCTGGCCTCGAACTCACAGAGATCTGCCTGTCTCTGCCTCCCAAGCGCTAGGATTGAAGGTGTGTACCACCACCAGCTGCCTTAAGAAGAGCGTTATTAACAAGTTCTCAGATTCAAGTTCAATTTCTAAACAAAGTCCACATGTGATATCTCCATCCCCTTCTCCTGAGGAGGAAGAATCCTGCTTCCCTGAGGACCACAGTGCCCAGAGTCACATCATTAAGGACATTCTCATGGGTAATCTCAAATTCCAGGGTTTAACCTCATGCTTAGTGCCCTTGGAGATTACACCTTAGTCTGAGAAACCCGAGAAAATGCACCTCAAAGCATACTCTCCTGAGGAGTCATCCATGATCACCAAGATAAGGATACAGAGTCAGTCAATAGGCACAGGCTCAGTCACCCACTCTGATTTACTTGTAGCAACAATGTAAGATAGCGTTAACAGAACTTGATATATTAAGTGTTCAGTAGGCTGAACTGAAGAGCCAACTTCCAGACTCCTCGCCCTGTAAAATATCAAAACTATGACTGGAAGGACTAACCAGTTTGTTTCTGATATTGCCCAATGACTCAGCAAATTTGAGTATGTACTGGTCGTGACCAGACCTGTGACATCAATGTTGGGTGCTGTAAAGGCACACTTCTAAGAACACAAATGCCCACTTCCAGGATCTAGTCTGAGTACATTAGAATGGCGTAGAGTTACAGACTATAAAAGATCTGTTTATTCTATTCCCCTGTTATCAAAAGTCTAAGGAGGCTGCCAATTGGGTAGAGGGAGACAAGTCACCCAAGTTGATCTTAATCTGGTCATCGAAGATCAATCAGGTCACCCAAGGTCAAGATCACCCAAGTTGATCTTAATCTGGTTACCCAAGATCAATCAGGTCACCCAAGGTCAAGGTCACCCAAGTTGATCTTAATCTGTAGCTTTTTCAGCAGTTGCTTACGAGCCACTTGGGCAGATGTCACATGGCTTTCCATGAGTTGGTGAGCAACGTTACAGAGGTAAGTAGATGTTCTAGCCATCTTCCAGGTACACTGGATGAATTCACTCAAGGGCTGGCTGAAGTGTCCTTAGCTAGCCAGGCTGCTATCCTGACCACAATGAAGTGAATTGATAATTTCCAAAATAATCCCTCTCCAGTCAAGGATAGTAAATCCAAGGAAGAAATCCCCCCCAGACTGTCATGTAAGACTGGGAGCTGTGCCCAAATGCGACACCATGCTGAAGAAGTGGTCGGTCTGTATCTATGCTACCTGGAGGGGTATGATAGCGTCAAAAATCTGAAAGAGACTTGATCATGGCACAGATCTTTTTGCCTGCTATATCAGTTATCATTAAATAAAATAGCTATTTTTACCTTTTAATTGATATTACAAACATTAAGGGGGAAAAAAAAAGAGTATTTGCTTCTAAATGCCAAGGATTGGGAAACAGTCCTACAGGGTGGTATCTCAGTTGGCCCAAAGGTGACCGAGTCTGCTAGGCAGCAAATAAGCAAGCCTGTTCTGTTCAAAAGCTTCATTATTTGGGCGATAGTTTTGGGGGCCCTAGAGGGGGTAAGATCAGAGGCTCTGGGCCTGGGGCATCAGCCTAGTAATGGTGTCTCTGAGTCATTGTAGGGCATGGCAGGCGTAGCTGGGCAGGAGAATGCCATGTCTTCTTGGTGGCAATTCAAAAAGGAGAATTAAGGAGTTGGTCCTTCTCTTGACCTGGAAGTGGGGGTTGGGGGGTGGGCAGTGTATACAGGAAGGACTGAGACAGTAACTATGGTAAATGAATATTACAGGATGCCATTATTCCAGATCAAGCACTTGCATGGGCCCCACAACTTAGGCTAAAATTCAACCTGAACTTCCCTGTGCTTTCCCCAAAGTTCATCACCAAGGTGAAATGAAGCTTTTTGTCTGACCCAAGAAATCAGGATTTGGGAGATCATAGCTTAATTTCCTGAATAGATCAGTTTCAATTGCCTGATACATCCTGTCTGCTTTAATACTTATATAGAAAAAGGCACTCCAAAATGATCAACAATCACCGGCGGGTCTTATTTATTTGTTTGTTTACTTATTGTCCCATCTCCCTGCTCCTATGTTATAGGGAATGTAACAGAAACAAAGAGTTTTTTCTTTCTTTTTTTTACTTTATTCGGCCCCTTTCTGTCTGTAAAACTAATTTCTGCCTGGCATATTGGAAGACATAGTCTACTTTTTCAACAAAGTATTACCTGTCTTTAGAGTGAAAAAAAAAATAAAGCCGACTGAGATCTTCAAACGGCTGTAATTCTGTTTTCTGACAGCTCCCACAGTAAGTAGATTAGCTTGGGCTGTTTTCCTACAATGTGTGAGGTGGCGAGACTATCACATGTGAACACCAAGAGTTAGAGATGTAGGAGCTGGCCAGTTGGCCTGCTCCACACAAAACTTTGGATGGAGAAACTAAGCTATACCATTGAATCTGCTCATATAAAGATGTGATCACATGAAGTGAAATAACTATCTGAATGGATATTCCCAATAACCAATGAGGCTGACCAATGCCATTCTCTAGTAGCACAAATGAAGGAAACTGACCCAGAGCAACTGAGATGATGCCACTCTGTCCAGAAGTGTTGATTGTGGAATCCCGGTGTGGCTGGTAGAACAAGGTCGAGCCATACTCTGGGATTTCCTGTGATCCTTAATGGACTCTGCTATCCTGTCCATTTGATTGCTCCTCTAACTCGTGCTGACATTTGTTTGCTGTGTTTTTTAATGCTTTCTCCCAACACTTATCACGACAGTAAAAATACTCCAAGTGTTAGACGATGAGGTCTCTCACGGTACCTCATAGGACAATTATTTTGTTTCCTGCCATTATCCATATGGATTCCTAGTTGCAAAGGTAATGTAATTGCAGTTGAGTTCTCTGTCACAGGGTAAGATGTGCTTGTCCCTCTTCTCCTAGAGACTCCATAGATCATTGTAACTATCCCATAGTACCCACCCCAGTGATGTGCCATTATTTACCTGTCGGTCCATTTGTTTGCTCATGTTAGAAGCTTCCAAAGTTCTAGTGTCACAAATAATATCTTAACAAACTTTTTTACTTTAATTTTTTGGTAAATACATATTTTTGGTCTTTCTTTCAAAGATTTCTTTAGGATACATTTCCAACAGTGGGATGGAAGTGTTCAAGTATATCTTCATGGCTTCTGTAGATGCTGTCAAGTTGCTTCTCAGTAGAATGTAAACAATATATGCAATGTGCATAAGTAAGTATAGCATTCTGGTAAGAGATTCCCAGTATTGAATATTATTTTATTTTAAAACTCCTTTTGCTGCTTTAATAAATATAAAATGATACCCCCCCAACACAATATCATGATACGATATTCCTGGCACTTATGCATTGGGGGTTGTCTTGCTGTGTTTCTCTGGGGTTTTTGATACTTAGCCTGAACCTTGGACCATAACCTAGGCCTGCATCCCACACACTCTCTGATCCAACCTGGATGTTTTCAAATCTTGAGAGGTACCTGACTTTGGTTTGCTTCTGCTTCTTATAACCTTTGCCATTAATGGTGATCTTAGCTTCCAGATGGAGCCTGTGTGCTGCATCATGTTTAAAATGTATTTCTTTACCAGATTTATGGCCTTCAATAAATTACTTAATTTCCCTATGCCTGGGAACTACTGAGATCATGTATGTTAAGCAAGTCACACTTCCTGATACGGCATGAGTAACATCAATCTTAAAAACAATGATCTATTTTCATAAACCCTATCAGCCTTTGAAATAGGTGCTGATATTATCTTCACTAAAGAAGAGGCATTTAGACTCCAAGAAGTTGAATCCTTTGACCAATATGGGCACTAATGCAGTGTGAGTCCTGGCCCATTCCCTGTGGCACCAGCGAGTAGGGGCATTGTTTAGGAGGAGTGTTCAGAAAAAGCTATTTCTGTATCATGGCTCCCAGCAGGAACACCTATGTACAAAATTGACTACAAGCCACAAGTACATAGCTCTCCACCCTCATACTCTGTAAATCCCAAACTTCCCCTTAGCAGAATTCTAAAAAATGCCAGCAGCCATTCTACTACTATACAGTCTGAGGGTAAGTAGGGTAAGGAGAAGATAAATCAGAAAGAACAAGAGTGACCATTGATTGCACTTAGAATGTCCCACATCTCAAAGTTACAAGAGCCCGTGTCCATATGAACTCCCTGCTCTGGGTTCTGAAGTTGGAGCCTCATTAGGGCTACGGTAAATGGGCCACTGGCCCAAACTCATGTCTAGCAGTTCGCCGGTAATGGGACGATGGCTAGTTATTCTTGATTGCTGGTCCCTTTTCTCGGAGCTGAAACTTTGTCATTAGCATAGTTTCAGCCTGAGAGTTACTGCCAGGGTGGAATTACTCTAATTAAGAGGAAAGGAAAAATATGTTGGCAGTCATTAATTTTTCTTGATTAGAGGGTGACCCAGTTTGAGGTTAAACGAAGAGGACTGGGGTGGTAATTTAGCACTCTAGGGGTTCGGAGGGATTTTTGTGAGCCGGAGAAGCAACAGCTGGAGCCCAAGATTGCCTGTCTGATTTGAATTTTTTACCTAGTCGTAAAAAAGGTGTGTAAGCAAGGGCTTTTCAGCAGCACCAAGCTCTTTTCTAAGAATACACAAAATCAAAGATGGAACTGTTGGCAGACCACTAGGATTTTTTTTTGCCCCTCCTTTTTTTTATTAGTTTATTTGAGAATTTTGTACAATGTGTTTTGATCACATTTCCACCTCCCCTAACTTGTCCCAGATCCACCCCATTTTGTACTCACCCAACTTCCTGTCCTTTGTTTTTAATCCCTCACACACAGTTTGTGCTGCCCACACATGCTAGGGTGTGTGGCTGTCCCCTGGAGTGTGAAGGAATGGTCAGAAAACCGACCCCCCTCTTTCAGCAGGTTTCAATTGCTGGTAGCTCCTTAGCCTGTATCTCTTTTTATTTTTGCTCCTTGGTTGTGAGATGAATTCTTTCGCTCTATCAAGCACTTCTACTACGGTGTGGTGCCTTGGCACGTATGTAAGAGCAACAAGACCAACTGGTTGTGGGCTCCAACTCCAAAACCACGGGCATATTTAAAATAAACCCTTTCTTCACAAGCTGGTCCTCTTAGGAATTAAAAAAAAATACAGGTAGGAAGCTAACCCAATGGTCCAGTTTCTTCAATGAGTGTCCAGATGCTCTTGGAACCCTATCCCTTCCCTCAACTCACTGAGACACCAGTAAGTCAATGAGGACAGCTGGAAGACGTGAGGTTTCTGGATTATATCTGAGTACTAGGAATGTGTAGGAATGGCTATTACACCCATTTCCACTTTGCATGAGTATCTGTTGCTATCAGCTTCTGTTTCATTTTTTTTAAATGAAAATAGTTATGTGTGGATATTAGCATATCTGTGAATGACTCTCTCTCTCTCTCTCTCTCTCTCTGTGTGTGTGTGTGTGTGTGTGTGTGTGTGTGTAGACCAGAGGTCAAATTTTTCCTCAGGAGACATCTACTTTATTTTTTAAGACAGGTTTTCTCACTGGGACCTGAGACTCAGCTAGACAGTCTGGCCAATGAGCTCCAGTGATCCTCCTGCCTCTGCCTCCCTAGTGCTGAGATAGCAAGGACACACTGCCATGCCTGCCTTCTTGTGTTGGTTCTGAGGATCTAGCTAAGGTCCACACTTCTCTCTCCAGTGCTCAAAGTTTCATTTAAGGGCAA
>CABHPH010158650.1:17864-41845 GCA_902168325.1 Peromyscus nudipes
AGGTCCACACTTCTCTCTCCAGTGCTCAAAGTTTCATTTAAGGGCAAAACTGCAAGCATTACAGACTGGAAGCCTCCTAGGGCTGGGATTAAAGGCTTCCAGACCCCTGGTATCACACCCTTGTCTCTGATCTACCAGGGCTGCCTTGGCTCTGGAGATTGACATATTTGGGAGAGATATGACTTCACGTATATATATATATTTTCTTTTGTGGCTCACGGCTGACTTTAAAGCAGTGGCAGCTTGTTAGGTTTTTATTTATGACGTGGTTTTTCAGAACTCATTGTTCACAAGTACTGACAAAGTTAAATGTGTGAACGTGGAGGCCATTTTAATGTTATCCTCTCAGTTTCAAATGTTGCCCCTGAAGGGGATGCTAGGATTTGGCTACAGTGCATGGCATCCTGGGAGCGGCTGCCCTCATAAGTACTTAGTGAAATTGCGTTAAGACTTGGAGTTGAAAGGCTAAGTGCTGTGAATGCGACTTGAAATTCACACATAGATTTCAATTTGGCTGAATAAAGTTTTGTTTTCTTGGGTTTATCCTTAATTACTAATTTGATTCAAGTTTAATTAGCACTGCTTAGTGATGACTTTGGCCTCTTTAGCATTCTTTAACTTACTTGAGCTGAAAGTGAATGAAGAATCCTTTTTTTCCCTTAAGGGTTTTTTTTCCCCCAGTGGGAAATATTATAACTCATAGTCATTTGTAACTGATATCGACTGAGTTGAGTCAGAGGTCAGGAGGATGGTAACTGCCCCAAGTCCCCCAAGACCCTTGTCCAAGTGTCTCCTGGTGCCAACAGAAACTGACTCATTAAACCTTGATCCAGTGTGCAGACATGAAAGACTGCTTGGCATGTTTTTGAAACTTGAGCTGCCCTTTGCAAAGGTCTTGCCTTTATTTTTTAGTGGAAAGGCTGAGCATCTAGAAGCACAGAAATGACAGGTCATTTTAGAGAGATTGTATATGACAAGAGAAAAAGATGATGTCACACTTTTAGCTATATATATGTATATGTGTGTGTGTATGTTTAAGGAAATATGTAGAGAAACCCAATTATAGAGCAATTGATGGCTTCTAGAACTGTTGTTCTCTTAAGCAGAGAACCTTAGAAACCAGAAACCTAGGAGAAACAGTTCATTATCCTGATTATCAATTTCCCAAAATGTGAACCACAGTGGAACCAAAGTGCTAGAGTGAAAATGAGGCTCCCCTAGTTGTCAGAGGTTCTCAGGGATTATCCTCAGGGTCTGTCTATTACAAGTAGGGGAAAAGAATGTAGGAAAACTTCCAGATCTGTGGATTTTAAAGCCACAGATTCAACCAGTTACAGATTGATCTAGGAAAAACATTGCAATTTATACTGAGCATGTACAGACCTTCTCTGGTTTTTGGCTCCCGAACCACTGACTTGGAGTTTGCACGGTTATTATTTACTGTTAGTGACAGAGAGATGATGTAAAGTCTGGAGAGGATGGCCTGGCAGGAAGTGCTCACCATGCCCCAGGGTCTTGGAGATGACTGTCTCAGTCAGTGTTCTATTGCTGTGAACAGACAACATGACCCTGGCAACTCTTATGAAGAGAAGCACTTAATTGGGGGTTGGCTTACAGTTTCGGAGGTTTAGTCCATGGTCATCATGGTAGGGAGCATGGTGGCACACAGACAGACATGGTGCTGGAGAGGTAGCTGAGAGTTCTGCATCTTGATCTGCAGGCTGCAGGATCTGGGCACTGAGACTAGCTTGGGTTCTTGAACCCTCCCAGCCCTCCCCCAGTGACATACTTTCTCCATCAAGGCCACATCTCCCAAATAGTGCCACTCCCTGATGACCAAGTGTTCAAATATATGAGCCTATGGGAGCCACTCTTATTCAAACCACCAGAGTGGCACAGGAGAAACTTTCAGAGACCAGCATGGACAGAGGGGCACCTAGGTCCTGGTGGGCTTTCCGGCAGGGGAGCATGGCTTAGTCTGATGATTATTCTATTCTTTTTGTTGTTGTTTTTGAGACAGGGTTTCTCTGTATATCAGCCCTAGCTGTTCTGGAACTTGCTTTGTAGACCAGGCTGGCCTCGAACTCACAGAGATCCTCCTGCCTCTGCCTCCCACACACTTGGATTAAAGGTGTGCATCACCACGCCCTGCTGACTATTCTATTCTTGAGTGGAGCGGAATAGTCTTATAAACCTTGTTGCCTTGTCTTTTTCAATTCTGTAACTTTTATTCTTTCCTTCAGCGACTGTTACGTATGTATTTTAATTTTCTGCGGTCTGGTGCTTGAACACAAGACCTTGTACACGTTAGGCAAGTGTTCTGTCACTAAGCTATGCCCCGAGCCCTTGTCTTCTCAATTTTGAGGGAGAGGTAGTTTACATATACCCAGTGATATTTTCCGAATTGAGAATCTTTTTTACAGTTTCATATATGTTCATGCCGTGCCCTAACCATATTGGTGGGGTAGTGTTAATCCCTGACAGGATCGTGGAAGCTCCGTCTGAATTTGTGGATGGAGAACAGAAGCAGAAATGACATCTGAAGTGTGAATGACATTGAGAAACAAGTCAAATATTTTAATGCCTAATTTGTAATGATTTTTAAAAATAGGAAAAAAGTGATTACAAGCACTGTTGAGTGCTGGTTTAAGTTTCCTGGTGTGCTCTGCTCTCATTCCCATTGGTAGGTAGAACCAAACAATACTTAGGGTCCTTTCTACATTTTACAATTGTTGTCTCCCAATATATTTAGTGAGTGCATGTGTGTATGTATGCATGCATGTATGCGTGCACCAGAGAGCTTGAGGGTTCTTGAGGGTTCTACATTCTTCCTCACACAATGGGTGAAATGGGATTTGCAGACTTTGGTCCTGTTACTGTACACGTCAAGAAGCGCCAACTGTATGAAAGATCAAATATCATCTTTTCCACTGCTTTCTCTTTTTTTCCTCTGCTGCTCTGGAAGGCCAGTTTCCAAGCAGCCCTCTAGGGGCCAGTGAATCACAGCTGTCTCCATCCTATTCCACAAAATAACAAACCAAGGGAAGAGGGCAGGGAAGGGGTTAGGACAACATGCTACGTCGGCTCACACTGCTACATTGGCTCACGCTGCTCTGTTGCCTATACCCCTTTCCTCTGTCCCTCAAGTGTTTCTTGAGGCCTGGGCCATGGGGAGTGTGAGGTGCATGGTGCTTGAAATCTTTATTTAAAAATCTTGACTCTGTTCTTGGAAAGTGGGAGATGATTTTTAAAAGAAATCACTTATTTGGGGTGGTGGTGGAGGTAAGGCTTCAGACCAGAGAGACAACAGCCTTAAACAGAAGTCTAGAATTTCAGAGCCTGTCCAGTTTTATTTTTCAAGGGAGCAATGAGAGACCCAGGGAGATGAAATGTCTTCCTGAGTGACCCACGGCACCCACTTATGCTAACTCTGGCTTGTTTCGAGCGACTGTGGAGACATGAGGACCCAAATGGGTGCTGCAGACGAATGAAGGCAGCCCGTGGAACTCTACTTCCTGTCCTGCAGCAGTGAAGAGATTGCCATTATTTTGTTTCTGCGTCATCTAGTATGTGTGATTTCTTTTCATTTTGATGATTTAGTGAAGCAAGTAATATATATGAGGTAGGGTATGATCAGGTTTTGTGTGTGTGTGTGTGTGTGTTCATGCACACCTCTGTGTGTGTCTGTATTTTGAAGGATTTTTATATATCTTTCCTTCCCCTGAAAAATGGGTAAAAATAGGAATTTCAAATCCAGGGATATGTACCCTAGGCTGGCTTGAAGCTTGAAATCCTTCTGCCTTAGCCTCTGGATTGCTGGCATTAAGGGTGTGTACCAGGACACCTAATTGAGGAAAGGCTTTTAAAACCAAATTTGAGCTGGGCAGCAGTGGCACATGCCTTTAATCCCAGCACTCGGGAGGCAGAGCCAGGCGAATCTCTGTGAGTTCGAGGCCATCCTGATCTACAGAGTGAGACCCAGGACAGGCACCAAAACTACATGGAGAAACCCTGTCTTGAAAAAAAAAAGACCAACAAAACAAAACAAAAAACCAAATTTGACTACACATTACTAAGTATTCAGTACCTATTTAGTAGAGAAATTCAAACAATGTGGAAAAAAAGGTTCCTGTTCTGGGAGCAAGCTGGGAAGATATCAAAAGATCATCTGGTCTAGTCCCAAGTCAGAGTAATGAGGCTGTCACTTTTCTGGTTCCCTAAATCCTCATTGTTGCCACGAAGGCTGGGTTGGGGTAATATGAGATTATTCTACACCAAGTAAGCTTTGCGACTTAATGGTTATGTAAGTAGTTAGCATTTATTGGTTCCTAGTTTTTTCAGTATAGAACAGCAATGATTTAAGCAAGGAAATCTGTATCTCTCTTCTATTAGAAGGTGAATCAGGAGCCCAGGATTCTTCTGCATTCTTGGTCTGCCAGACTTAGAGTATTTTCCTCACCATCATGGTCTAAGCTGTCTGGTCAGCATGTCCGTATTCTGAGCAGCAAGATGAAGGAAGGAGAAAGGGGCCCCTTCTCTTCATGGGCAAGGTTCAAAAGTTGTACTCTTTACTTCTGCTCAAACCTTGGTGGCCAGAACTTAGTAAACTGACCATGCTTAGATGCAAGGGGGCTGAGACGTGTCTTCCTCCCCCGTCTGGCTATGCTACTAACTACAAGCTGTAGTTCACCAATGAAGAGGAAGTAGACGTTGGGAACAACTGAGTCATTGACATGTAAACTGTAGAGACAGGATAGTCTGTTACCTCCTCCCACTGTTAAGAGGTGAGCTAGTGCGGGATGATGCCATAGCCATGACCCAAGCCTAATTTGGAGGAATAATGGTGGCTCTCAGAGAACTTGCCTCTGAAGTTCTGTTATTCAAGTTGATGGCTGCCTGTGGTAGACTCCTGCCTCGTGCTCCTTTATCTCTGAACTCCACTTTTTATTCTCCAACATGGTGGGTGATAGCAGCCATGTTTGTCCCTTTAGTCATTGGGGTATTGACAAACAGTGGACACCTGGCTTGCCCAGGGCTATCACAATCTTCTCCTTCCGGACCTTTGGGACTATGACTGAGAGACTAACGTAAGTCATAGGCTTGAACTTGAGTAGTATACGCTCAGAAGTAGAGAGGGCCACCTTTCATTGGAAGAATAAGAAATAGAGAAAGCCATCCTTAGAGAATGAGGAAGGTGTTGAGAGAAAGTAGCTTTCAAATATTCTCAAGGACCTGAGGAGAAGTGGGGGATGGGGGAAGAGCTGCCTGGTTACTGATTCCCTGCAGCCGAGGACTCTGTTTCACATAAGCTGAAACACGTTCATTCTTATTTGTTAAGACTCTCTTTTAAATACATCATGTATATAAATGTATATATGCATGTATATATGTATGCATGTATATCATGTATATAAAGCTCCTTTATACACGGGAGCTCTTAATTAAAAAAAAAGTGCCCTATCTGACAGTAGAGGATATTTTCCCCCAAACACATCTTAAAATCTCATGTATCATCTTAACAGCTAATGGCTTGCAAATTTCAATTTTCTGCTTGTCACTAAAAGTGACAACTCAGAAGAGACTATAGAAATCGATTCACCTAGCTAAAGTTATCCAAAGTAGGGAAGCTAAATGGGTCAGCCAGTGGAAAGCCAAAAGCATGGCGTCTCTCTCCAAACAAAACAGCAAGGAATCCACACAGGAAGGGGTGGGAGGCAATGTGGCGATTCTAAAGGGATGTGGGAAACAGCTCATCTTTGTTTTGAACTGTCTTCCTCCCACATCTGTGAGCATGTGGGTTTGGAGCAGATTATAAGTGGGTATCAGAAGACAGCACTCACTATACATGTTTAAACTGACTTCAAAGGAAAAATGGATAGGTAAGTCCCCAACTTGCTCAAATAAAATTGAAGAGTGGAGACTCAGATGAAAGAGAGTTCATGCTGCAAATCTCCCCCTATGACATATGAAATCTACTAAAAGAATATATTAGAGCCAGACTTCAATTAAGTGGAATCTAATGCATTAGAGCTTTCAATTGTTATTGTTATTATTATTATTATTATTAATGCCCACTTAAATCATGTCTATAACAAAACAGATCTGTCCCAACATTGTTCCCACTTTAGGTCTCTTAAGCTTTTTAAGTTGACATTTATTTATCTAGACCCACAGAATTGGCCAAATAGTTGGGGTTGAGAGCTGGAGAGACTTTTGGGCCGTCCAGCACAGTGACTTAAAACCTTGGCTTCACATTATAATTCACCTTTAGAAATCCTCATGTTAGGGCTAGAGAGATGGTTCAGGCAGTAGTGCACCTGCCATGAACACATGAGGACGGGAGTCTGGGTCCCTGACACCCGTGTAAAAGCTGGGGATAGTTGAGCATATCTGTGACTCTAGCCCCGGGGTAGGGGTAGTGGAGACAGGTGGATCCCTGGAGCTTGCTGGCTAACCAGTCTAGCTAATCACTAAGCTCTGGGTTTAGTGAGAGCCGTTATCTTAAAAAGCAGAGCGTGATATTGGAAGCTATTCAATGCCAACTTTTGGTCTCTGTACCACTCTCACAATTCAATATTAGCAACACAACAACACACACACACACATGCTCTCTCTCTCTCTCTCTCTCTCTCTCACACACACACACACACACACACACACACACACACACACAAACACACACACACAGAGGCACACACACCCTGATGTCTAGGCTTTAGCAGACAACAAGGAAAGCAGAATCTATGGGGATGGGACCTGGGCATCTGAAAGTTTCCAGATAATTCTAAGGTATGACCAAGTTAAAAGTCAGAGATCTTTCACAGCTCTCTCAAGAAGTGAAGTGACTAACCCAAATTGCTCTCCCCCCCAACAGAATTGGGTCTCTACTCTAGGGCTTTCCACAACAGTGTAGAGCTTCCCCACATGCCCCCCAGGCTCCAGCAACACAGGACCAGCATGTTCCACCCATACTGGCTGTTAGGACAATGACGTCTCACTTTGATGTGTTTTCTAGTCCTCTGGAGGCCTTCTTCTTAACTTAGCTTTTGATTCATAAGTCTTAAATGGGGCTGATAATTTGAATTTTTAACAAGTTTTCAGATGATGCTGGTGGCCAGAGTCCCACACTTGGAGATCTACTGTTTTAAGCTCTTTTGGGATTCCATTCTTTCCTAGGACACACCTCCCCAGCACCCAGGTAGTGGATCTGCGCTCTACTATTGCTGTTTGTTGATGTTTCTCTTTGTTTGTCCAAAATGCTATTCTGTCCACCTGGAAGCTAAGACTTACTGCAGATAAACGGTCCTTTTAGGGAGGAATCCTCCAGCCGTGTGCTCTGTGGAATAGCATTTGGCTACATCATTCCTGAGAAGCTTTCTTAGAAAGCTTATCCCCGAGAGAGTGAAGGATGTGCTTCATAATGGGCAACACCAAGGAGGTTGAAGTTCACTGACAAGCACCATTCGTTAGGTGGGATGCATGTCTGAGCTCCGCTTATCGGCCTCCACATGTGGCTGGTGGTAGAAAGAATCCTGGGTACCGGAGGAAATCCAGGCCTAATCCTCTCCCATAAAACAAAGCAGAAGATAAGTGGAAGGTTGAAATCTAAAAGCAGATGGCTGAGTTCCTCCATGTGGGGCTGTAAGAGGTGAACCTTTGTGATAGAGTATTTATGGATTTGGGGGAACCGGACAAGGTGTTGCCGTAAATGCCAAGCAGGCCACAGATTTTGTGATGGAATACTGTCTCATGATAGCTGCTGCTCATGTAGAGAAAGATAGCTGCGCTGTGTGTCTTTCACACACGTATTTGGGAGCAACGAGACTGGTTCCTACGCCATGAGCAAGACTAACATGGCGGCTGGCGGACAGGGCTGCTAAGTGGAATCCTTGTAAGGGCTTCTGTTAGGGACACACTGGCCTTTTGCTCACAGGGAGGCTCTATGTGGAGCTGGGAACGGGGTGATAGGGAGTTAGGACTCCGCACATTTTCTCTAAAGAGCTGTCCCTCCAGCAAGAAAATCAGGTCTATAGAATTACTTAATGAAGCAGGCCATTCCTGTCCCGACAGGTTCTTATACTATGTGAGGCTATAATCTTCTGCAGGATGATGCCTTGTGTTCCAGGGCTGTCCCTTTGGTAGCTGACATCTTTCAGTGGACAACCGACATTCCTGATCTTTTAAGGTTCTGTCCCCAGTCTTTGTCTTTGATGGATACAAAGGATTCCTTAGCATACAAAGGCATAGCTAACTGGACCTTGGAAAGTTATTCTCTCCGGAAAAAAAAAAGTACCATATGGGCTATTTAGAAATCCATTTTTAAAACCCAAAGAGCCCTTTCTAACTGCAGTTTTGAAACAATCCTGCAGAGCTATGCGCTTTGGGGGGAGGGGTAGCCTTTTGTCTTCAGCTCTGAGGAACACGTGCTCCCTGTCTCAAAGTGGGCAAATCAAGCAGGAAGATTTTCAATTGTACTTTAAGCTGAGTGGACCCTCCGGATTTTCCCGGAGCTTGTCGGAATTCTATTTCTGGGAGGTTGCATTGTGATTGAGTAAGACAAAGGGGGAGGGCAGGGGAGAAGAATCAGAATGAGAAACACGCCAAGAGAAAACAGATGTCTCCATGTCACACGCAGAGTGCTCATTTGGGCTGTTCCAGAGTCTGGAGGAACAGCTTTGGACGACGTGAACAGTAAACATAAACAAGAAGCAGCGGTGGCCCTGGAGCCCCACGGTGGGACTGTCCCACACCTGTAGAGTCTAGCTTCTGAGAGCTCTTGCAAGCTGCCTATGCACCTGGGAGGGAGCCAAGAGCATGCCCTCCTTTGGAGCAACTGGATAAGGCCCTCTTGAATCCCACCTGATTGTAAGTCTCAGTCTGTCTTTCTCGGGAGAATTTGCTTTCTGTTAGGTTTGGGAACAGGATAGGTGGTGCCAGAGACACATACCTTCCCCCAGTCTGTCCTTTTCTGCCTTCCATGATTGAAATCCACAGCCTGAGTTTCCTGTGTCTTCAGTATTGGTGACCAGTTCAATGAGACTTTCAATGTCTATCTGTGTAAGCCAGTGAGCAGATCTCAAACATGTGGTCCCCAGACCAAAGGCATCAGCACTATCTGGAAAACTTCTAGGAATAGAAACTCTTCTAGGCTAAGAACTCTGGGAAGGACCCAGGCCCATGTGATTTACAGTCTTCAGATGATTCTGGCTGAATCCTTAGACTGGCCCCTCTGAGACTGCCCTGGGTAGAGTTCAGCCATAGAGAGAACTGAATTTCTCCATCTGAACTTGGAGATCTAAAGCAGGTTAGTGCGAGAGGTACAGTTGAGGGGGAATATCTGGCTCGCATTTGTCCCACTATATGATTCTCTATTTTATCTGAGTGTTAGATCTACCCCATGGCCACTGCTAGTGGAGTTGACCTCGGGTAGTGATGCTAAATGATATCAGTTCACCATGGACCTCGCCAGTGTCTCTTTTCTATCACATGGTGTAGAGGTGTCCTCGGGGCTGTCTTCTTTTAGAGTTGTCCCAAATATGTACAGTACAGTACGGACACACAGGAGGCAGGCAGGCAGGCAGGCAGGCAGACAGACAGACAGACAGACAGACACACACACACACACACACACACATCAAAGGCTCAGAGACGATCTTCCACACTTTCACTTTCTCTTCTCTTGGGAAATGAGCCTGAGAGGGGCAGGCAGCAGAAATACTTTGATGAAAAACTCTGTTACATGCTACTCATGGAATTGCTTTCCACATGTCTTGACTATAGAAGTTTCAATTGCAGAGTAAATAGTTCATGTGTCTACTGAAATTAACCCCTCCTTACCCTCTGTCTTTGAGTCAGTCATACTGTGTCAGTGATCCCTCCCCATGAGCTTCATGAATGTTGATGTACATTTCACTGTGAGCACAGTGGACACTTCCTCCTTGGGTCTCGGGGTTAGAGTTTTTTTTTTTTTTTTTTCTGGAAAATACCTTTTGGGTTGCCCACACATCCTGAGCCTTCTTATGAGTATAACTGGAGGAAGTCAGCTATACCCTCTCTATTCCTCTCCCTCTTCTTGGCAAGAGGACAAAATTTAATCCTGACCTTTCTTGAACAATCCATTATGGTGTGTAAGGGGCAGCCATTAAAAGATAAGAGTTTTTTCCTCCTGTATTTGGCTTCTGAGATGGAGCCAGGAATCATATCGAGAGGAAGTCATACTGCATTTCTTTTTGGATGATGTTGGAAAGATTAAGTTATTAAAAGCTTGAACTGGTCCTTGCCTGTGTTATGATTCTTTTTTGCAGTGTGTCCTAGTTTTTCAGTAAAGAACTTCCCAAGTCTTTTCTGAGCTTGGTGTAGAGGTTTGGGGGAGAATGAAGAGGCTGAGTATAAAACAATAGAGGGGACTTCCCAGCTCCCATCTTTTGATAACTTCTGTGGGATAGGGGAAAACTTTTTTTTTTTTCTTTTGAGTGTCCTACCATCCAGGAAAAAGGCACTGAAGTCCTCAGATGGTGACCACTGACTGAGGTCTTCCCTGGTGTGAGATAGAGAAGCATCACAGATGAGGGGAGGGATACTGGCTGGGGAACTTGACGCAGGCTGTTGCACATGGTAACCGCATACCAACAGACGTTTTGTTATGCAAGTGGACAACTCATTGGAATTCAGGCAGGAACAATGGGCCAAGTCTTAAGATGCACAGGACCAGAGATGGGAGTCAGAACCTTGAAGGTGGTACTGGGGAACATAAGAGTCTGTGAGCTTGGGTCTGTATTCAGCCATTTCATGATGCTATCTGCTCTGGTCGTCTCGTCTATTGTTGCTCTGTCTGCTAATCCATTTTCTCCAATGCCTCCACTCACCTACTCATATCTCTAGATCCACCTCCCTCTTTCAGCTGTCTTGTTCTGTCCTCAAGAAGGTTAACCCACGTTAAAAAAAATCAAAATTATGTAAACCGAGCTTATGATTTTGCCAGGCAAATCAAATCCGTATCAGGAGATTATTAAACCACTGTTTGCAGGGGCTAAGATAAGAAAAAAGTGTTTTGTTTTGTTTTTTTAAAGAGTTTTTTTAAGTGCCTTTCTAAACACTAACAATGAACTAAAGAAGAAATTATAAAGAAAATTCTAGTTATAGTAGCTGTAAAAAATAAAATACATAGAAATAAGCCCAACACAACGTGAGAATGGCCTCTACAATAAGAATTTCCAAATACCACAAAAAGAAACTGATAACCCTGAAATTCGGAAGGACCTTTGAAGCTCAAGGATTGGTAGAATCAACATTCTTTTTTTAAAATTACTTTATTTTTTCTTCTTTTCCCCTCTCCCTCCTCTCCTCATTCCCTCCCCTCCCCTCTCCTTGTGCCGCGCCCCCCCCCCCAAATCCACTCCTCTGTTTCTGTTCAGAAAGGGGCAGGCTCCCCATGAATGCCAACAAAGCATGGCATGGCATTTTTTTTAAACGCTTAAAGAGTTTCAGTGTGGTTATACCGATTAAGGGTGAACCACGAAGATGCTTGATAGGTCTGTGTATTATTGGTTGAAACAAGTCCCACTGCCTATTGGCTTGAGACGGGAGCACTAATTAGGAAAGACCAGTTGGGTCATTCTGAGGTCATGGTGGGTTATTGATTTGAGCTCATCCAGAGGGCATTCTTTCTCTACTTGAGCGGGTTGCCCTCTGGCTCTGGTTCCCTTTGCTTAGTGGAGACAATACAGGAGATAAGGGGGCCAAGGAAGGTGAGGCTGAGAGTACACCCCAGCTCCTTCCTGCTGGTGCACTGTGGGTCACCTGCAGCCCCCTCCCCCAGGGCAGCCTCCTCCATTCAGTTTGTCTCTCACAGTTCTGGAGTCCTCCCCTCCCCATCCATTCAGGACCAGGGGTGGTGGTAGCACCTGCTGTTGTTTGCTGGTTTCCCTCAGTCTTATCCCAGCTTTGGAAACGATCACTTTATCCAACCGTTCTCAGATTTCTGATTTGAGTGTGCTGTCCCTTGCCTTCCCGGAATGTGACAGGGAGGTCGGACAGAGACAACCAGCACTGGGAAAAAATTGCCCCTGCCTTTTTATTTATAACGTTCACACCCTCTCAGCTTTATCGTGTGCGTGGCCCATTATAATCCATTTGCTACATCACAACTTCGCAGCCTCAGCTCCCACGACTACAAGCCACCGTCTCTTTGGATTTCTAATTAAAAATTTTGAGTGAGTATCAGATGAGTTACTCTTACTTCTAGACCATATCCTAAATGTCTGGAAACTCCTAAATTGGCTCATTTGCTCAACTACTCTTGTTTCCACATCCAGTAGCTTTGACTTCAGGTAATCACATAGTACAGAATATTTATGGCAGGTGATGCCTGGGGGTGGTTCCCTTAGATGGGGAGTAGCCATTGCAGGTGCTGTAACTGACATGAAATTTTATTTATTCGTTATGTGTGTGTGTCATTTATGCCTGTTTATGCTTGTGTGTGCGTGTGCGTGTGTGCGTGTGTGTGTGTGTGTGTGTGTGTGTGTGTGTGTGTGTATGGTGGTGGTGTACCCCCACACACATCTTCGGGAGACAGATGTCAACTTTGGCATCTTTCTTTATTACTCTCTACTGTATTTTTTGAGACAATCTCTCACTGAACCCGGAGATCACAAATTTTGCTAGACTAACCAACCATCGAGCCCCTGGGGTGCTCCTTTCTCTGTTTCACCCCCAGCAGTAGGGTTACAGGTGTGTACCACCACGCCCTACTTTAATATGAGTCCTGGAGATGCAAACTCAGGTGCTTGCTAAGCAGGTACTTTACCCACTGAACCATCTCCCCAGCCTATAGTTGTAATAAATAATGGCGTATTTTGCTATAAGTACACATATGAACTAATTAAATCAAGCCAATGGGCATACCCATCACCCCACATACTTATCATATTTGTGTTGAGAATGTTGAAGATTTATTTGCTTAGCAATCTGGGTATATATTATTGTTCATCATGGCCATGATGTTCCACAATAGATCCTCAAACTCGCTCACTCCAACTGGAACTTCATATCCTTTGACACATCTCCTGAAGCTCCTCCATGCCTGCAGTCCCTGAGAACTCCCCCTGGACTCTCTCTTGTTCTATGAGTTTAGCATCTGTAGAGTCCATATGCAGTTGAGATCCTGTGGTATTTGGCTTTCCGTACCTGGCTTGTTTCACTTAGCACAACATGCCCTGTGTTTATCTATGTTCTTTCCGATGGCAAGGGTTCTTCAAATGGTCCCATAGTATTCCATTGTCTACACTACATTCTCTGTCAATGGACACTTTGGACGTTTCCACATTTTGCCTAGTGTGATTAGTGCAACAATGGGCATAGGAGTTCACACGTCTCTTCCACATACTAATTTCATTTCCTCTTGCTATATGCCCAACAGTGAGATTGTTGGGCCATATATTGCTTCTATTTTTAACCACTTTAGGAACCTTTGTACTTTTTTTCTCATAATGGCTATACCTTTTTACACCCCTACTGACATTCTTATCAAAATTTGTTCTTCTAATTTCTTAATTAACTAGTTTACTTTTACTCCATGTCTATGGGGGTTTTGCTTGCATGTATGTCTGTGCAATGCATATGTAGTACGATGGGGACCAGAAGAAGGCACTGGCTCCCCTGGAATTGAAGCAATAGATACTTGTGAACCACCAAGTGGTTACTGGAATAAAAACCTGGGTCCCCTGGAAGAGCAGCCAGTGCTCCTAACCACTGAGCCATCTCTCCAGCCCCTCTTTTAACTTTCTGAAAAATGGTTGGCTTAATGGGGATGGGATGATTTCTTGTGGTTTTGATGTGCATTTCTCTAATGTTAGTGAGGCTGGGATTTTTTTTTTTTCGTCCCAAATAATTGTTGGCCATTTGTATGTATCCTTTTGAGAAGTGTCTATGGGGGCCATGCATTTTCAGTGAGGTTCTTTTATTTCTTGATGTTGTGCTGTTTGCATCTGTGGATTTGGATATTAACTCCTTATCAGTTTTATTATTTGGAAACATTTGCTACTTTGTAGGCTGTCTTTCCCTCATTTCTCCCCCTTGATGGCAGACATTTTAGTCTGATGTAATTCTCTGCTTCACCATTTGTCTATTTATGATTTTGTTCCCAGTGCTTTTTGGAATCATATTTAAAAAAGAATTAAAACATTGTCCAGATAAATCAGAAGATTGCCCCTCTGTTTCCTCTGAGTAGTTTTACAGATTCAGGCCTTGTGCTTAATCTTCTAGTGTACATTTAGTTGATTCTAGCACAGTGTGGAGCCAAAGGGGTTCGATTTCATTAATCTGAATGTAGAAACCCAGCGTTCCCCACACAAGTTATTGATAACCATCTTTTCCACTTCGAGTTCTCGCTACTTTTATCAATGATCCATTTACTGTGAACATGTAGATTCATTCTCTGGGTCTTCTATCTTGTTTTCTTAGGCTGTATGTCTGGCTTTGGGCCAGTGCCAGCCTGTGTTGAGTTCTGTTGCTCTGTAATGTTGGGTGGAATAGGAGCGTGGTGCCTACCTGAAGGATTTTCAGTCTAATCATCTTACATGCCTAGTGATATCTAACATACTCACATTGTATAGCCACCATAAATGTTAGTTTCCAGAATGTTTAAAAAATTCACTCCAAATAGAAACTCTGTGCTTTTAATGAATTTAATGCAGTGATTCCCAAATATCCCTTCTCCTAACCCCTGGTAACCTTGATTCTACTTTTTATTTATATGGCTTTGCCTCTTTATAGATATATCATGCATGTGAAATCATATAATATTCTCCCTTTGTGTCTGCCTTATTTCTCTTAGCATAATGTCCTCAAAGATACCCATGGTTAGCACATATCACAATTTCATCCCTCTTTTAGACTAGTAAAATATTTCATAGAACACACGCGTCATATTTTGCTTATCCATTTATTTATTGAGGAGCATTTGGGATACTTCCACCTTTTCGGCTATTGTTGTATAAGATATATAACTTTGAACTCAAGTCTATTTCCTCTGTCTCTTGTCCTTGCACCCTTCAAAATGTAGATCCTAGTTCTTTTCTCTGGCTATTCAGGGAGTCTGGGTGAGTGAGGGGCCCCGTTCTGAGACCCTCCCCTCTGCTGAGCGTCAGCAGGCTGCCTAGTTCAGTTTACAGAGGGGGAGAAATGGCCTTGGAAACTGCCTAGCCACATTACCTTTTCAATTTCTGAAATACCTCAATCATCTTTCCCAGGGTTGGATCCAATTTCTCCCTCTCTGAAGCAATTCTGTTTTCACTCAGGGCTGCATCAGTGAGCAGGCAAGCTGACAGGACCTGGGGAGACTGACGACTTGGCCTTCCTTGTGTCCAGATGCTGGTGCACCGGACACTGGAGGGGTAGTAGTTAAGTGTTTGTTTTCTCTTAGACAGCTATGAGCCCTTGCCAAAAAGGGAAGTAGCTGACTCAGTTTCAGGGGCTTTTCTAGCAGTCTGCCTAATATAGCTCTTTAATTTGCTCTTAAACCCTGTGAGGCCAGTGTTGTTGCCTACATTTCACAGGTGGAGAAACTGAGGCTCACATAAGTACCTTGCCCAAATCTAGTAGAATGACTGGGACTTGGGCTCTTGACCAAGCTGTTTTCATGTCCACTGGGTCACAATTTGAACTCTTAACACGGGAATAGCACTATCCCATTGGTGGCTCCTCCTCCACTCCCATCTTTAAGAGGGCCTGGAGGAGTTCCCAGGGCCTGCCACCCAGACTGCACTGGATGGTTTAAAGTAACTTGAGAGAGGGGTTGTCTAGTTGATTTTCTATTGCTGGAATAAGATACATGACCAAGGCAACTTATAGATGACAAAGTTTACTTGGGGCTTACAGTTTCAGAGGGTTTGAGTGATGACCATTATGGTAGGCAGCATGGCAGCAGGCTGGTAGGCGGTCATGGTACAGAAGCAGTAGCTAAGAACTTACATCCTGAGACACAATGACAAGGCAGAGAGAGCTAATTAGGAAACCAAAAATCCATCCCCAGTGACATACCACTTCCAACAAGGCCACACCTCTGAATCCTTCCCAAACAGTTCTAACCAACTGGGGAGCAAGTTCCCAAACATATGAACCTATGAGGGCTAGGTTCATTCAAACCACCAGAGGGACCTATGATCAGTGTTTTTTTTTCTATACATCATGCATTGCTTAGCACATAGTAGGCGGTTTACAAATTTAGCACATAGTAGGTGTTCTATGTAGATTTACAGATAGTTGAGCAGCAGATGGGCCAATTGGAAATAGTTTTGTTCATTTCTTTTTAAGGGAGAGCAGAGTAGAGGGGAGGTGTCTATAAAATAATTTATCATGCTTATCATCCCAACATTGTTTCTCATGTTTCGTTTGTGTGTGTGTGTGTGTGTGTGTGTGTGTGTGTGTGTGTGTGTGTGAGAGAGAGAGAGAGAGAGAGAGAGAGAGAGAGAGAGAGAGAGAGAGAGAGAGAGAGAGGGTCTTATAGCAGTGGACATCTGATGGCCCCCGTAAGCTAGAATCCAATCAAAGCACTGCAGGACTCTGTCTTTGATGTCCTCTCCAAAGACTATAATTTTGAGAATTGCTTTCTTGATTGGCTATTGTAGATGGGTAAGGAGAGGCCGGTGCTCAGGTAGGGCAGCAGGCATGTTCCTGGAATTCCAATGGAGATCTGCTTTGAATGCTTGGTACTTATTCATGAGAACTCTTTCATATGGAATCACACTTCCTTGCAAATGAAAATATTTATATATGATGGTATTCGTGCAATTTGGAAAAAAAAATTGCAGCCTGCACTGGCTTCCCTTTCCTCTGTGCCTGCCATCCCAGAATATTTTCATTCTTCTCCCAATATTAATAAAAAAAAGAAATCAAACTTTTGCAGGCTTCACTTGGTTCCTGACTTTCAATCAGATAAATCTGTGAGCTGAATATTTCCTTCTCTTCTTTCAGTATTCATGAGGGATTTGTTCGTGGCCTGGGCTGGTGGGTTTTAGCATTTGTCTACATCAGGAAAGGCAGGTTTATTCTTTGGGAGTTGTGTGTAACTTACAACCTACATATTTCTTGCCCCTCACTTGCCTTTCCCATCTTTTTCCCCCTTTGTTTGAATTCAGAAGACTTCATTCCCCTCCCCACCCCCACCTCTGTTTGCTGTTAGTACAAAGTTAAGGAGTTATGGCTTAAAATATCGATCCAGCTCCTCTACCGAGACATTGGTATCTGGGTTCTGCATTTTGATATGACTGATTGAAAGTGGTCTGGGTTAAATTTGCTTAATAGGATGTTGCACTCCCCTCTTGAGTCAATTTTTATCCATTTTATCAAGTTACTTATTGATTACAGCTCTCGCCACACTCACATTAGTTTTCTGGGAAACTTAAAAGAAATATTATGTTCCTTGCTCTGAGTAGGCTAGGGATGTCATAGCATCTAGCTCATCGGGACTCTCCAGAGATCTCAATACTTCAAAGTGACTCCACTTCCTCATAGGCACGTGACTCAGCATCATGAGGGCAGTATTGGTTATTTTGAATAGAATCCATATCAGAAGTTTGGCCCTCTTTTCCTCCATTAGCTGTATTTTCTGGGAATCTGTAGAGGCAATCTTATGCTTGAACAAAGGGAATCCAAAGGAAGGCGTGAGGCAGGCATTTTGGTTTCCCTCAGAGAAACAAGTCTGGTTAAGTTGCCAGGTATGGGAAAGGGTGGGCAGCTGCCCTCCTGCCTGAGCACGAGGTGAGGGGCCAGGGGGTGGAGGTGGAGATAATGGGCTTATGCTCTGTCATGACCTGGCCAAACTTTCAGGCATGTTCATTCTCCTTGATTTGCAATCAGGAAAGCCCAGTATGAGGGTAGAGGGTGTGATTCAGCCCCTTAGATGGTCATGTTTCTCTAGCCCCCTAGTCTATTATTGGGATCATCTGAGACACTGAACAAAGAGGAAATGTTTGCTTTGCTACTGAGTTGCAGTTTTGTCTGTGCTCATGGTTATTTCTGGAGCCAAGCTCATATAGCGCTGTGACACTGGGCATGTGTAGCTTGACATAGTTATACTGAGAAAGCTTTATGCCACATGTAGTTTTTTAATTTCTATTTTTGAGGCATGATCGCATGTAGCCAAGGCTAGCCTTGAAGTCACTATATGTCTGAGGATGACCTTGAACTCCCAGTCTCCCTCCCTCTACCTCCACTCCATCATTTAGTTTATTTATTTCGCAACTGTGCCACTACATCCGGTTTATTTGGTCCTTGGTACTGAACCCAGGGCTTGAGATGTGCTAGGCAAGCACGCTTCCAACGGAGCTAAATCCCAAGTCCGTTTTCACTCTACTGAAGTAGCAACAGAGTAGAAAGCAGACCGGGTGTCCAGGACCCGAAGTGGCTAGTAAGTAAATGGGCTGCCCAGTCTCCTTATTTTGGAGAGACCTACATTTAGCTGCCAGCCTCTAAGACAGCCACCGTTGATCCTTGGTCCCTGTCTTGAATCCCGTGTGTGGTCCCTTCCCATACTGTGTCAGGATTCTTCTATGTAACCGGTAGGATATCCAGAAGTGATAGCATATGATTATGAGGCTAGGCCACAAGAAGGGTCTATACTTCCTGCTCTGCAAAATCCCTGTTTGGGGGAAGTGGGGGAGGAGCCAGCGGCCATGCTGTGAGCACATTTAAGCAGCTGGATGGAGAGGTCTATGTGGTGAGGAGGTGAGGGGATGAAGGATGGAGTGTTTATCGGCCAGTCTGTTTCTTTTTCTGAATCTATTGATCAAACTCACTTCCTGAGGAGATGATTGCCTTGTAGTGCAGGGGATGGAAGTCAGCAGCATCTTATTCAAGCCTAGGAGACAGAGTGTTGCTCAGGAGAAAAAAGAAGCCGTTGAGATGGTACAAGGAGGAGTCCAGGTGGGGTTTTGTTGTTGCTAATTCATGGACTCTGATCTAGAAATTACTTACACACGGTGGGACCTGACCTATAAATTACTTATTCTCTGTGGGCCTTACTTGTTCCCATCAGCTTAGGACAGTAGTGGACATGGATTTCTGTCCCAGCTTGCCACCCCATCCAAGTTCTTAGGGTCTCTTTCCTGATCCATGGAGTAAGGAAGCTGGAAGGGAGGCTCTCTAAAGTTCTCCTAAGGGTCAGTGTTATTGGTATGTCCCCAGTTTCTAGAAGACAGCCTGGTGCAAGGAGAAGGGTCCTGCATTGAAGGGTCTTGCTTTAAAGCTTGCTTCTGTCATATAACAGCCATGTGACCTTGGTAAGTCATTCCGTTTCTTCAGGTTTTAGTTCTATCATCTTCGAAATGGAAAACCAACATCACCTCCACCTAGTGTGGTGAGGAAGAACGCACACACACTATGTGCCATGTGTAGGCACGTAGTAGGCACTTCATAAATATTAGTGTACCATTTTATTGTAACACAAATTGCTAAACAGTCTTATTAATAAAAATCCCAGAGCCAGATATTGGGGTGAAAGCTGGAAGATCAGAGAAGCAGAGCAAGCCACAGCCACCTCACCTGGCCAACTCCTCATTTGGACGATCCTGTTTCTAGGAATCCTCAGTCTGACAGCCTCTGAGTCCTCAGCCCTGAGGGTCTCAGCTGAACTGCTTTAGCCATTAGCTTACCTCTACAAAATCCACAGCCTCAAGACAGTGAGTTCCTGCTTCCTCATGCCTTATATACCATTTTCTGCCCTGCCATCTTATTTCCTGATATTAAAGGCATGTGTATTTCCCAAGCAAAGGCATGAGATCTCAAGCACTGGGATTAAAGGTGTGTGTCACCATGCCTGGCTCTGTTCCCAGTGTGGCCTTGAACTCACAGAGATCCAGATGGATCTCTGCCTCCTGAGTGATAGGATTAAGGGTGTGTACCATCACTGTCTGGCCTCTATGTCTAATCTAGTGGCTGGCTCTGTCCTCTGATCCCCAGATAAGTTTCATTGGGGTGCACAATATATCACTACATTTTATGGTGCTTTGAAGGTAATATTTGATGATAAAACAAATACATTTACATGTAAAAAAACTGAATTTAGACATGAATAACTTCTTTGCGAGGGGTGAGTGGACAGAATGAAATCTAGGAGTCTAAGGCTGGGTATGTAGAAAGCCAACAGGGTTTTCACTTAGGGTAAGTGTCAGCCCAGAATGCACCATGCTGACTTGCTAAGTTCTGTCTCACCTGAAATAGCATGACAATGCATTTGCTTATTGCCCTTGAGTGAGGATGTTTGACTTTATGGCACCCTCTGAACATATCCACACCTACATTCACCTGTTAGAGGAATGGGTTCATGCAGTTGTGGGGGCTGAGAAGACCCATGATCTGTCACCTGCAAGTGGGAGACCCATGTGAAGCAGAGACAGTTAATCTGAATCGCCCAAGAACTGTGGCATCTGGTGGTATGTATTTCCATCAAAGAGTGGAAGCCTAATGCCTCAGTTCAACAGTTTGGGGGGATAGAGGAAAGGTCTTCGGCAGTCTGCAAAGGCAAATGACCTTAGTGTCCAAAGAGGTTTCGCCCAGATGGGAGAACCACAGGCTCAGGGTCGGTTTCCTGTGTCTGGGGATGGTGCCAGTGAGGGCTGTTGGGGGAAGCAGTGGCTTTGAGTCAGGTTGATGGAGTGGTTGTGGCCTTTGCCCTGACAGAGGAGCTCCTGTGTGTGTGTGTGTGTGTGTGTGTGGCGTGGGGTGTGCCAGCTGTGTGTTCCCATCCACAATCTGAAAGGATGCATATCTACAAAATTGAATATCACAATGGGAAATTGGTTGATAGTATTTCTGGCATGTCTATGCTGGGAAGACTTGCCTCTTTTTTTTTTTTTTGAGACAGGGTTTCTCTGTGTAATAGCCCTGGCTGTCCTGGAACTTGCTCTGTATACCAGGCTGGCCTTGAACTCACAGAGATCCGCCTGCCTCTGCCTCCCGAGTGCTGGGATTAAAGACATGTGCTACCACCGCTCAGCCAAGACTTGCTTTAAAGAACCATTTGGATGTTAGCTTTTGAGAAATGTCTATTTGGATCATTTGCTCATTTTTTAGATTAGACATCTAATTTTCTTGTTTAGTGAATTTCTTCTGGTCCCCTCTGTGTTCTGCACATTAGGTGATTAGCTCTCATCTCAAAGGAGCAAAATAAATAGTTTATTCTGGAGCCAAATATGAGTGACCTTGGCCTGGAAACATAGATTTAGGTTTCCCTAAATTCCATGTCCTAACATGATCACAGTTCTGTTATGTTTTTATAGTAACAGAACAAAGAAAATCACAAATCCAGGCCCCTTTCAAATACATTTGTGTGTGCATCAGGTAGGCGGGTTACAGAAAGCTAGGGAAATTTCAGCTATAGGCCTCAGATACTAATCTCATGGCATACTTAGCCTTTTGGTTGGAGGAAAGTAGAGGTCTGATCATACATTCCAAAAGATTTACACAACCATCCAATCATCAGAAAGATGTTTGGCCATATAGAGAGGGGAGCAATAAATAGGTTTTTTTTTTTGTTTTTGTTTTTGTTTTTTGTTTTGTTTTTTTGTTTTTTTCAAGACAGGGTTTCTCTGTGTAGCTTTGCGCCTTTCCTGGATCTCGCTCTGTAGACCAGGCTGGCCTCGAACTCACAGAGATCCGCCTGGCTCTGCCTCCCGAGTGCTGGGATTAAAGGTGTGCCCCACCACCGCCCGGCAATAAATAGTTTTTAAGGAGGCTGCAGGTGGTTCACATTATTTGGCTCTGAACTTGGAACATTTTAACCTCTCCATGTCACTGAAGTTCTAATCTGTCAATCAGCCTGTCTGCTCACAGCTTCTTTCCAGGGATTCTCATTCACAAGCCCTTTGTTGGATGAACAATTTGAAAATAGATTTTTTATTCTGCAAGTTGTCTCTTCATTCTCTTTTGTTTTGTTTTTAACCAGCCAAATCCTATGTCATGATGCACAGGGTTGTATTTCATTTCCTAAAACCGTTCGAGCTGTTTCTCCAGCCCTCCCGAAACTCTACAAGACGGCTAAACATCTCAATAAATGTATTTTCTGCTTAATCTTCCAATGGCAGCTTCTATTGCTTGCAGTTAACGACCATGCCATAGCTGTACCCTGATAATGTGCACGGGTCCCATCTCCATGCTGTACATTCCTCACATTTGACTCATCCTGCAGCTGATGGAAGGGATGGTGTCCTTAGGGCATTTAATTGGCTCAGATGATTCACTGTCTCCCCCTCAGACCTCAGTCTCCATCTTTAGTAACATCCTTTCTATCTCTTTCAGAATGGAGTCTCCATTTTGTATTCCAAGATGACACTTGGTTCTGTCTTCTTCATCCCTGAATCTTTTCTCTTACAACCCAGGGGGGATTTATAAAGAAGTAGAATTATAACTCATATAAATATAATTCCATCCAACACTCATCTCACCTGGTCTAGCAATGCTGGTCCCTGGGAAGAACATTAGGGGAAGTAAATATATTTTTAAATGTACAGTAAGACTTGTTAAGCTCCCCGCCTCAGACAGTTTATACATATTCCACCCCTGACCTCACCAGAATGGTCTCTTCTCCACTTACCTTCTGAACAGGACCCCCCCCCCCCCCCCCCCCGTCACCTGCCTTTGTGGATTCCTTGTCTATCCCTCTCCTCCCACTTGAGTTCACATTGATCACTCTTATTTTTGACACTTATATCATTTGCTGATAATTCGAGCTACTCAATGATTAGATCAACGGTAGGTGGATTTTTCTTTGGGCCACCAGCTCACAAAACACGACACAGAGACTTATTATTAATTATGAAAGCTGGGCCTATAGCTTAGGCTTGTCCCATTAGCTCTTATAACTTAAATTAACCCATTTCTGTTCATCTACATGCTGCCACGTGGCTTGTGGCTTTTACCTCTCCTCCTGCAATGTCTTGCTTCCTCTCCATCTGGCTGGTGACTCACCTTTCTTCCTCCCAGATCTCTCTCTGTCCGGAAGTCCCTGCTGTACCTCCTGCCTAGCTATTGACTGTTTAGCTTTTTTATTAAACCAGTCACAGTGACATATCTTTACATAGTGTAAAAAATATGTTGTGACAGGCGGTGGTGGTGGTGGTGCATGTCTTTAATCCCAGCACTCGGAAGATAGAGCCAGGCAGATCGCTATGAGTTCGAGGCCAGCCTGGTCTACAGAGTGAGATCCAGGACAGGCGCCAAAACTACACAGAGGAACCCTGTCTTGAAAACAACAACAACAACAAAAATATCTTGCAACAATCAACTCCCGTGTTAGGCAGTGATTCTCCTGCCACTGTGATAGTTCAGGGATGCTGATAATAGATTTTGATGATATTGAATCAGATGAAATACTCCTGCCGTATGTAAGATCCTGAGCTTCCATTTGTATTCCTGCTTTAAACTGTGCTATGACCCCAGAGTTGAATCTGGTTAGTTTTTGCCCTTCTTTAGAAATTACTACATTAACGATGGGGACCCCTGGACCCTGAGTTGGATCTGACTTTTGTTTTTGCTTTAGTTTCTTTGGGAGCAATTGCCTCAGTGGTCTTTTCAGCACCCCCACCTTTTCCATGATGAGCACAGATATGCTACTCTCAGATGGCTCAGCTTCTCCATGTACCGGCTATAGTCCAGCTGTACCAAGCCTTTGTTCTATGATTCTGTGGACAGTCTTTTCAAAGGGATGAGTTGTCATTGGCCGATGTTGGAGTGGTGGGAGTCAGCAGGCAGGTATCTCGACTTCCCAAATAAGGGATGGGGCAGGGGAAAGTCAAGACCCACCATGCTCCAGGGAAGCAGGGGTAGAAGATGAGAGTAAACACATGGGGGTGGGTGGATTTGAACCAGCTGCTGACACACCAGGAGTATTAGTCAGGAATTTTTGTTTTGCAGGTGTTGTGAAACCTGAAGTATGGGGAGGAGAGAGAGAGAGAGAGAGAGAGAGAGAGAGAGAGAGAGAGAGAGAG
>CABHPH010158651.1:6622-25300 GCA_902168325.1 Peromyscus nudipes
ATTGAGGGCTATTTTTGCTGAGTATAATTCTGTGTTGTCAAGTGTTTGACATATTTAAAGTGCATTGGTTCTTTCAAAGTGTTACTTCTTTTCCCTTTTATTGCCAAAATTACTCTTTTCTTGTCTGTTTTTCCAGAATCTAGAGGTCTCTGGTCTCCACTGTCTCGGTTGCTCTCTGATGCTTCAGTCTGATTAAAAATAAAATTATTCAGTTTCTTCTTCATTTGTTCCTATAGGGAAGTTATAATTAGTTTAGGAGTTTGGGAAATATAAATCCTACATGTGTAGATATCTACTATACACACATAGGTATATGTGTTTATTTGTGTTTATATGTACATTCAGTATATATATATATTTAATTTTTAATTTTATGTGTATAAGTGTTGTTCCTGCATGTATATTTGTATAACCCTTGCATGCCTGGTGCCTATGGAGATATCAGATTGCTTAGGACTGGAATTACAGATGGTGGGGAGCCACCATGTAGATGCTGGGAATTGAACCCTGGGACTTTGAAAAAATTGGAAGAGCAACAAGTGCTCTTATTCAGTCAGCCACTTCTCTGATATATACACATATATTATTTATATATTTAATTTGTTGAGAATTTCATAGTGCACATAATTTATTTTTATCATAGTCACTTTCACACTAAAAATTCTAACTCCTTGCAAATCCACCCCCATTTCTCTTCCAACTTCCTGTTCTGTTTCTATTTTTATTTTTTGTGTGACCTATTGAGTCCTGCTGACACCGTCCATAAACTCAAGGGTGTGGGAGCACCCATAAGAGCTCCTTAGACCTACCAGGGGCCACACCCTTAAAGAAAACAATCTCTCCTTACCACCAAACCCACTGGCTGTCAACAGCTCCCCAGATAGTGATATGGGCTGGTGAGACCTCCTTGTGGCCAGTTGATGCTGACTGGCTACATAATTTGATATATGTTTTCTTTTAAAATGAATTCTTGTGGCTGATATATAGAAATTCTAGTGATTTACTTTTATAGGATTTCCCAGCAGCGCACATTCAAATCAGATGATTGTAAGGAATTTATTGGATAGTCTATCTGCCTCCCCTTCATCTTTAGTTTAAATTTGCACCAAATGTAGATGAACATCTGGTGACTAATATTCAATATTTGCTCTTTCAGTAAGTTCTATTTGATCGAGGAAGTTCTTTCCTAAAAAAAAAATAGTTTCCTATTTTTAACACTGTTAGAAATTGAGCTAACTTGAAAGGCCTTTTCTGATTGATCAGGGTAGTTATGTAATTTTTTAAAATGCATTTTCAGGTGTGATGGATTACATTAATATATTTTCTAAAGTCAAAACATATAACCATGGCTGATTGAAACTCAACCAGGTCAATAACATAAGTGGCAATTTCAATAAGACCCCATTGTTGGTATAAATTAATGAGAGTATAAATTAATGCAGTCATGTTTGGAAGCAGTATGGCGCTGTCTTGTCTGTCTGCTCTGTTTTAAATTGTATCTACTTAGACCTTAGGTCCAGGTAATTCACTGTGTGTAGATCACAAAAGACCTCTTACTGAGGCCCATAAAAAAATCCCTGATAAAATTTTATTTCAGTGAACTACATAATTCTGTATGTGAATAACATGACATTAATTTGTATTACTAGTTACAAAATCGTTAAGAAAATCTCCTGGAAGATGTGATCTGGCATTCAGAAGCAATCCCCCCAGGCTCTCATTCAAGGGTAAAAGCTAAGTGGGGGAAGTAACAGCATGGTAAATCTTCCCCACCACCATTCTTCCTGTATAGTAAACACCCTCACAAAGCAAACCATCCAAAGACAAGTTTTAAAAAGATGCCACTGCTTTTCTAACTTAAGAAGACAACCTTCTACGGAATGGCACCAGGCCAACAGGACAACTCCCTCCCTTTGGAAAGCTTTCCAGACTAATTCTCCACCACACTGAGCTTTCCCACATTCCAAGGTCCCGTGGCATATCCACATCTACCCCATCAGGATACTATCACAGGAGAAAAACCAAGCTAAGCAGTATGATCAGCTGCAAAGACATCTTTTGATTTTTCGGCTATTCCCCCCCGAGGAGATGTGACAAGCATCTGTTCATGCCAGATACTGCACAGAGAGCAGTCAAAGGCACAGTCCCTCCCAAGTCTATCTAAGTGAACCCATGGTTCTACAGGGTTACTTACAGGAAGGAGCATGGTGACCCAAAGCAGCCCTGTCACCTGGAACCCACACAGCATGGGTGAGAACTGCATAAACTGTCCCTGGAGCTCTCTGACCCAACCTGCAGGCAGCTCCTCTGGGCCATCAGTTGTTTATTGCTTTTGCAACTTTTGGGAGGAGCCTTGCAATCTTGCAGCTTCCTGAGCTTCTAGAACATTTTTAGATTCTGATCCTGAGTCCTCGGAACTCCCTTCTAGGAAGGCAGGCTTTAATTTGAAGGAAATAGTTACATGATCCTTTGTAGCAGAACCAACCGAATATTGTCGAAAAAAATAGTAAAAAATAAAGGATGCAGAGGAAACAGCTTTCTTTTGATTTGTATTTAGTACAAATAAAACTCTGCCAAACTTACCTTGCTCCTTTTCGTCTATCTGTAACAGCCTCTTCTTTTTCCACTGGATGCTGTAGTGGTCTGGTTGTCTGGAAACACAGGTATGATATGTCCTCCTTCTTTGGCCTATTTTAACTTTCAAAATTAATGTAGTTAACGATGAGAGATTTGTATTTGTGCAATGTGGCAAAACTTTATTGACTGACAGAGAAAGAAAAGCAAGGGAAGGGGGGAGAAAAGGGAGAAAGGGAGGAAGAGAGAGAGAGGAGAGAGGCAGAGGGAGGGAGGGAGAGGGGAGCAAGAGAGGGAGAGAGAGAGAGAGAGCACAGAGCAAGTCAAGACAGCAGAGCAACAGCAGAGCAGAGGAAAGACCGGAAGGACATGAGTCATTTCCCTTTGCTGCATTAAGTTCTTCTTTCTTATTAAGGTTCTTTTTCATTACAACACCCAAAATGGGGGAGGCGGGCTAGAGATCAGTTTTGATTTGGTGACAGACCCTAACAACTAGCAGCTGTTTCCATGTTTGTGGACAGAAGCAAGGGACTTAATATCTACCCCAAAGGGACCCTTGAATGCCTTAGGTCCAGTATGACGGTAGGAAGGGTTACCAAATGGAAGTCACTTAATACATATAAAAACTCACTCCCCGCCAGGGCGGTAGTCTCCTAGGCCTGGAGTCTTTCCTCTCCCTGGGGAACAGGGACAGTCTGTAATGCTTGCCATGAAGTTTGCTTTTGTTTGCTCTGAGCTCTTTTAATTCTTCAGTCTATGGACAAAAAGAAGCCACATGCTAGCTGGCATCAGTTGTCACCAAGCAGCAGCAAGCTGTCACCTCAGCAGTGAAGCCTATAGGGTTATGGTCCCCATCCTGACAGCCTAGGGAGGGTCTAACTCACTCCCATCCCCCACAGGGACACAGAGAAGGTCTGAGTTGAAGGAGAATTTCAACAGAAAGTTCTGTCCTATTAATCGTTCAAAGGACTGCTAGAAGAATCTGATCCGGGTAATGTGTCTTTAAGGAAGGGGTAGGGAAAAAATTCCATGGCCAGTGCAGCCTTGAGCATCACAGGGCCTTAGAAAGGAGGGGAATGGTAGACAGAGAAACAAGACTCTGGGTTCACTTCAAGACTGAATACTTGCTGGAGAGATGGCTCAGAGGTTAAGAGCACTGACTGTTCTTCCAGAGGTCCTGAGTTCAATTCCCAGCAACCACATGGTGGCTCACAACCATCTGTAATGAGATCTGGTGCCCTCTTCTGGCCTGCATAAATCTTTAAAAAGAAAAAAAAAGCCGGAAGTGGTGGTGCACCTCCCAGCACTTGGGAGGTAGAGCCAGGTGAATCTTTGTGAGTTCGAGTCCAGCCTGGTCTACAAAGTGAGATCCAGGACAGGCACCAAAAAAAAAAAAAAAAAAAGAATACTTTTTATATTTCCCTTCGCTGTCTATACATTGTTCTGTTAGCAACTGGAGAGAGCCTTGCTAGCAGAGCTTGAGTGAACAGTGCCTTTAACCCCCTTCTCTGATTTTTTCCTTCTGCACTTTGCTGGCTTTGTGGCTTTGTTTTGTCCCAAGGGCATTCCTCCCAGACTTTATCTAGTGTTATCAGATTTGTTCAGCAGTCACCATGCCCTATCTGGATCAGAGTTTGTGCTTGAGTAATAAACTGCTTGAGTAATAAATACCTGGACTCTTAATGAGTAAATACAGAAGAAGGAGGGGGAGTGAAATAACAATAAAGACATCTTGCAAGTCAAAAGAAATCACGCTATTGACTGTCTAAATAAAACCCTGTAATACACATCATTTTGTACATAAATATGCATATATACTTTAGATTAAGTTTTCTCATTTGGGCTACCAATGCTCCCTCCAAGATCCAAAGACCCCATAACAAAAACTCCAATACTAGGAGCCCTCTTTTGAGTTCTTGGTCAGGGCTCTCCAAGAGACTCCCAAAACATACAGCCTATTGCTAGTGCCCTTGGTTACTCCCCAGAGGTAGAAGGTAAGTCCCTACTGCTGAAGACACCATGTAGTTCAGAAACAGGGCCCAGAGGCCTCTGAGCTGGAACTGACCTTCTTGAGGACTAGCTTTTAGAGTACCAGAGAGGCTTTGCAACCTTCCAAAGGAGGGAAGCAACCAACAGTCCTACCCCATTGATGTCTATGAAGCATAACAACAACCAGCATGGTGCAATAACCCTAAGGGTACAGTAGAGGCACACATACCTTGCCAGTAACCAACAGCTTTCCATCTGGACTGAAAACTCACTCAACAAGAGGGAAACCATACCTGATACTAGAAACCTAGCTGATTACTCAGTGCTGGTGAAGTCATGGATCTTGGAGGAGAACCTATAAACACAACTTTACTAAACCAGCATAATCCCTAACAACAATCTATAAACATTTGTCCTTCTACCCACAGATAATTATAGTCTTCACTCCTCATCAAGGAAACTTCTTTTTGCAAGAGATGGAGACCATTAGAGAAAACCACAAGCAATCGAAATGCAGAGTTGTAGAGCCCAGTCACGGGGGATACATCTAAGATACAGCTTCCCCTACCTAAGGCTCAGGGAACACTGTAGAAGGGGAGAATATATAGAAAGATTGTGAGAGCCAGGATCAGGGAGTCTGCTCTGAGATTGTGTCTCCTGGTAATGTCAAAAGCTATACTCATAAATCTTACCAATATAACTGTGACCTGAACAAGGAAGATACCCTTGGACATGCCACAGTGGATGGGGAAAAGTCCATGAGGCCTCAACCCTACAGAAAGAAGTACAGGCAACTGAGAAATGCTGGGAGGAGGGAAAATGGTCTTCCTCAGGGAAGATCAGCCAATTGGTTATCCAATACCAAATGGTCAGTCATGAAAATATGCATATGCAACATTGTATAGACTGTTATGCAAATACAAAATCTAACATTGTATAGACTGATCAGGTTATATTTGGCAATATAACAGCACTTAATAAAAAAAAAAGGAAGCCATTATTTGAAAAAGAATACGGAGGGATATATGGGAGGGTCAGGAGGGAGGAAAGGAAAGGAGAAACAATGTAATTGTATTATAATCTTACAAATTAAAGAAAAAAAAAGAACTTGTCAAAGCAAGGACTCAACTTCTCCAAGTGCAGGAATCTTCCTCCCACCATCCCTTAAAATTTCGTGAGATGATGTTCCTTTTTGAAAGTGGGAACACTTTTCTGCAAGATAACTTCTACCTCACCTGCCCAGTTGGACTTGAATGAAACCATCCTCCCCATCAACCTCCTTCTTCCAGTTTGTCCTGCTACAGGTTGATGGCAGAAGGACCTCCAGGCCCCAGTGGTGACTCTAGTTCATTCCTCTCCTGCAATGGGTCTTAGGTGTTGGAGGTGGTGACACAGATTTCTGATTATTTTCTTCCATTTATGACTGAGTGTTGGGCCACCTCAACAGTCACCAGTCATAACCAGCTTGACTGGATGAGTGTCTGCAGTGACCACCACCCTCTGCAGAAATGAGGTTTCCCTCCATGCTGCAGGCTAATGGCACTAGCAATCTATGGGTAGGAACAGCATCTTCAAAGGCAATTTTGTAAGGGTCCTGGCAGGAATATGCAGGTATTTTAAAGGGACTCTGTGCCTTTCCTTCTTCCTTTTAGCTGTCAGATTATTGCAACAAATGTTCCCAAGAAATTGGAGTTTTCCAGGAACCTCATGCTGGGATAAGAAAAGGTGGTACCATCAGAGAAAGACAGTATCTTCCAGAAAAATATTTTACCCAGTTCTGACAACTCCTCAGGCCACATTGCATGAGACACTGAAGCCCAGATAAGGGTGGGTGGGACCCTATCTTGACTGGCATTGCTTAGCTATGTATACTTTCCTGCCCTCTGTTTAACCTAAACCTCCAGTTAGGATCCTGAAGATGGAGTAGAGTTGAGAGGATGTCACTGACCCTCTTTGTTCCTTCATGGGGGCCTCAGCTCTCCCTAGCCACAGGTCTTTGCCATGGCCCACAGTATCAGAAGTTCCTTCTTGTGGAGTAGGTCTGAGCAAGCTGTTTGTGGTGCCCATCATAGTCACACCATGACTTCACCAGTGGGCAGTTCTTAACCAGCAGGTTGAGAGTGTGGCAGAGTCTTTAGCCAGGTAGAACCACTGGTGACAAATTTCCCCAGTGGCCTGCGTAGCAGCTACAAAAGTTAGGTACCAGGGAGTCCTCCTTCCTTAGGGTCTCTCTACCACTTCTCTAATGGCTGCCTCTTTTCCAGACTACTTGAAATCTTCTCTAAGACACTAACTCATTAGTCAATGCCACATAACACTCTGTCACATATTCCACAATATACTTTATCACAGTACTATTTTTATTAATTCATACATGGATACATGTGTTCTGGTCACATTTACCCCCACTTTTCCCCTAACTTCTCCCCAATTCACTCACCCTTTCTTAGCTTCATGTCTTTTTTTTTTTTTTTAACTCACAGAGTCCAAGTTGTGCCAGTCAGATACTCAAGAATGTGGGTCATTCACTCAGGCATGACATAGCACTTTGTTTTTAATCATTACATAATGTTTTATAGTTTTCTGTTAGTTACCCTGTCCCTTCATTAGTTGGTAAAGTCTGATGGTATATATTTCAAGTTCTTTTTTTTCCTAAAAAGTAAAAACATTTTATTTATGTATACGTGTGTGCGTCTACATGAGTTTATGTGCACCGTGGGTGTGCAGGCATCCTTAGAAGAGGGTGTCAGATCACTAAGAGTTACAGGCAGTTGTGAGTGACTTGATGTGAGCGTTGGGAGCTGAACCAAGTCTTCTGCAAAAGCAGTTAGTGCTGTTAATTGTTGAGCCATCTCTCCAACCCTCACAATCTCTCTAAAGATTAGAACAGTGTCTGAACATGGTAGGGCATGAATAATTGTTTTTGATCCCCCTGAGTGTACACTAGACACTGGACTGTGAACAATGAGGCCCAGGCAGATGTAGAGAGAATGTATCATCCCTAAGGACACAGGATACAGATTTAAAGTGTTCTGCTGTACTGGTTTCCTTCCAGCTGCAGTGAGAGGAGGTCAGGGTCCTACGGATTCTGAGGTTCAGTGAATAGTGCAGAGTTAAAGAAGAATATAGTGCTGAAGGCCTTGCTGAAAATTACATTGCCTAATTCAACTACTGAAATGAACAGTTAAAAATGTTAATGTATATGTGTAGGTGATGCTAATCAATGTTGTTGATTGTAAGTAATCAAAATAGCTTTGAAAGTGTATCAAGGTATCAAATTACCTTTTTAAACCAAGGCTCACCCAGAAGACCGACACACACAGGTAAAACTGACTGATACTTTGGTTGAGGAGGTACAATGGAACCTGTACTGCACCTATCAGACACTTCTCCTCTCTCCTGCATCTCTAGACAGTGTCCTGAGGCAAAGTTTTATGGTTGTGAATCTTAGACTAATTCCTTCATTTGGGAAATCATGGCCTAAGAAGGTGGCCTGACTTATGCAAAGTCTACAAATTATGGCTTGTAACAGGATCAAAGTCTCTGAAATCCAGCTCACTGTGTTTCCGCTCTGTTACCTCCTGTTTCTGATGATGAGAATATAGATTCAGCTGGAATCTCACAAAGACCAGTCCTATGGGAGAGTATAATCAGAGGACTTTTGAGATCCTGGAGCCTCGATTGGTTTTCTGCTCTTCTTTGACTGTAGGGGGATAGCCTACCATGTAAAAATCACCTGGTGCCAGTAGTTAGTGATAGAAAAGGAAATGAGAGTCTTTATCGAAGAGTTGTTTTATAAGTACCCCACCAAGCTGATATGACACCTTGATATAACTGTTGAATGCAAGCAAAATAGTTGGAGTTTTAAAATATCCAGGCTACAATCCACAGCCCCAGAGAAGCTAGGTAACAAGGAGGGCCCACATGGGGGATGGGGACACATGGATTTCCCTGGGAAGGGGAAATAGAAGAGATCCCCAGGGTAGACTGGGGGCCTGGTGGATAGGAAAAAGAGGGATTGGGTTGTGGGGGAGGGAGAGAGAGTAATGAAATCTCTTGATAAGGAGTGCATTTTGGGGTCAGGTAAAAACTTGGTGCAAGAGAAACTCCCACAAATCTACCAGGATGACCCCGGCTGAGAATCCTAGCATTAGTGGATAGGTAGCCTGAACTGGCCATCTCCTGTAATCAGATTGGCAGCTATCCCAAATTGTCATCAGAGAGTCTTCATCCAGTCACTGATGGAAACAGATGCAGAGATCCACAGCCAAGTACTGGGCTAAGCTGAGAGAATCCTGTTGAAGAGAGGGAAGGATTGTAGGAGCCAGAAGGGTCAAGGCCAAAACAAGGGACCCCACAGAAACAACCAAACTGGGCTCATAGCAGCTCACAGGCTCTGGACCAACAGCTAGGGAGCCTGCATGGGACTGACCCAGGCCCTCTACTGGGTGACAGTTGTGGAGCTTGAACTACTTGTGGGACTCCTAGTGGTGGGGGCAGGGCCTGTCACTAAAGCTTTGGCTGGCTTCCAGGAATGCATTCTTCACACTGGGTTGCCTTGCCCAGCCTTAATACAAGGGGAGGAGCTTAGTCCTATCTCAACTTGATATGCTATGTTTTCTTGACACCTAATGGGAGGCCTGTCCCTTTCTGAACAGAAACAGAGTAGTAGTTGAAAAGTGGGGTAGGGGAGAGGGAGGAGTTTGAATAGGAGGAGAGGAGGGAGGGGAAAACTTTGATCATATATAAAATTAATGAATAAATTTAATTAATAATAATAAAGAAAATACAATAAATTTTCTTATGTGGGTCAGTGTTGTGTCTGCATATATGTCTGTGTACCATGTGTATGCCTGATGCCTGTGGAAGCCAGAAGAGCGTGTTGTGTCCCCAGGAAATGTGAACCACCATGTGTGTGTTGGGACTCAAACCTGGGTCCTTTGGGAGAGCAGCAAGTGCTCTGAATGTCTGAGCCATCTCTTTAAGCACCTTTATTCTTTTTAAAAGGTATAATTTAGGGTCAGTGAGATGGCTGGGTAGGTAAAGGCACTTGCTATCAAGCCTGATAACCTCAGTTCAATCATCGGGACCCAAATGGTAGAAGGAGAGAATTGACTCCTAATCATTATTCTCTGATCCCCATATGTACACTGTGGCATATATCCCCCTCCTAATAAATAAAGATAATAAAGAAATCCAAAAGATAAAGGTGGGCAATGGTGGCATATTTCTTTAGTTCCAGCACATAGGAGGCAGAGGAAGGCAAACATTCATGGCCAGCCTGGTTACAGGGCAAGTTCCAGGACACTCAGGGCTACACAGAGAATCCCTGCCAATAAAAAAACCCCAAAACCAAAAAGACAAACAAACAAAAATATGTAATTTATTATATATTTATAAAAACCAAACTATAATTTTGTATTTAATATATAAGAGTAAAAATTCACTATAATATTTTGCATTATTCAATCCTATTTTAATACGTTTTTCACATAAAAATTTTATTTTATTTTTGTTCTAAAATTACAAAATATTAGGTTTCATGGTAGTGTTTCCATTCATATTTTGTTTTGGTTGGTCCAAAATCTTATATTTCAAAAAGCTGGAAAGCCTAGAAGAAAGACAAATTTCTAAATGTATATGGTCTATCAAAACTAAACCTAGGAATTAGAAACAACTTAAACAGACCCATAATAAGCAATGAGATTGAAGCAGTAATTAAAGGTCTCTCTCCAAAGAAAAGTTCAGGCCTGGACAGATTCACTACTGAATATTATGACTTTTGAAGAAAACCTAGTCAACACTTCTCAGACCCGTCCACTAATCACAAAAAAGAAGGAATGCTACCGATCTCATACTCTGAGGTCTGTGTTGGCCTGATGTCAAACTTTGAGACACAAACAAGACAACAGTGTAGAACAATTTCCCTGATGAACATGGATGTAAAAAGTCTCAACAAAAATATTTACAGATTGAATCCAAGAGCTTTAAAAATTTTATACAAAAGTACTTCATTTTCCTGGACTCACAGCAACAGGGAGAAGGTCTCACTCAAGGGAATCCTAACTTCCAATTGATGAAGAACAGGTTGGCTCTGATCAAAAAAGAGAGGACCTGATCAAAAAAGGGAGGACCATTCGTTGATTCTTTTGAGCTTCAACTTGAAGCAGAAGCCCAGTTTAGGGCCTAGTCAGGCTGAACTGGGTGGATCACATGGAACACAGTGCAGACTACCTCCTTGGACTAACTGGGACATCCTGGTACCTGACACACCAGCAGAATTCACTGCATCTTTGAACTCCATTGAGTGACTTTCAGAGTTATGTGTTTGCTAGCAAATATAATTTAAGAATATATTAATTTGACTTCCAACCACATGCTGTGGTGGATGGACATCATTTGTGCCATATGCAATTGTCATATCCCAGGCATCAATGACACCCACATTGAGATCCAGGAAAATATCTTTTAAGGCAAGGTACTGGATATAACCATTGAAGTCACTAAGTCTTTCCACATCACTGCTCATCTCCCTGATGTTTTCTGTTTTGAGGACAACCATAGTGTCTGGGCTTCTCAGGAGAAGACGCTGAAGAGCTTTGTGGACATTGAGGGCCCTTCGGATGAAAAGGTCAATGGGGAAAGGTCTGAAATGCTGACCCAGAGAAATGACAATGACCGTGTTTTTCTCTCCTCCAGTTCTGTCAATTATCCGTGCAATGTACTCCATCTCTTTGACAGAGTAGACCAATGACCCAACAAAGGGGTAACCATGTTTTTTCCACTGGATGTTGATGTTTTCATCCAAGTCCACAGCGAGTTGGTGTTGCAGTTTTCCAGTCTCATGCAGATCCACAGACCTCAGTGCTGAGAACCAACAGGCAATCCCAAAACAAAAAGAGAATACAGTTACAGAGATCAACTAGCTGAAAATACAGGAGAAAAGATCTGGTGTTTAGAGTCGTATAAACTTATGGTATCTGATTCTCAAACAACTCAAAGTGCTTTATGAGAAGGAACTGCCCTCTTCCAGAATCATTCAGGTTGAAGTGTGCAGGGGATGGCTTTGAACTCAGCTTTACTGGAAGATGATGCGATTAGTGTGTCCATGTTGTTCTCAGAGGACATGTTACCTATACCCTGGCCTTATATGAGGGTAGATAGGAAAGGCTATTAATTGATGTTATGTGCAAAAGAAGCCAAGCAAATCTCTGTAATGGCTCCAGGAATCTAAAACTATATTCTCTGTTCTTCTTCTTTCCCTAAGAGTGGAATGGCACCAAGTGTCTCATCTACATTAGTGACAGTAATATGATGGCTCATTTGTGATGCCCTTTACAAAAGCATTTATCTAGACAGATGCAGCCACTTGCCTCAGTGATATTCACACACACACACACACACACACACACACACACACACATCAAATTATAAAAAAGAAAAACAAAAAACAAAAAAAAAAAACTCCCCCAAAAAATATATCCACTTGTCATGTAGAAATGAAAGTCAAGACAGGGTGTCAAATTGCCCAAGATGACAGTTTGTGACCCAAAGGGCACTTATAATCCCCCCTTCAACCCTTGAGAAAAAATAATCTCTCTAATGTAGACACCTCTGAAAGTAAGCACACTATGAATAGAAGAAGACATCTTCCACCATGTTCCATTGTGCCAATTAGACCCTAATCAGATCAGCAAGGTGAGCTGTTCTATCCCTACAGCTTCTGAGAAAATATGTAATCAGTGACCACAGATGCCTTGTACCATGTCTTAATGGGGAAGGGAGGGCTGGCTGAGAAGTCTGAGGCAGTGAGTGAGGCTGCAAAAGAGACATGTTGGAGAGTGTGTGGGGGCGAGTGGTAGAACTAGTGTCTCCCTTGCTTCCAAGTCCCTTCAGTTCTCTTTTCCCAAGCACATTCTGGCTACAGAATTTAACTTTACATACAGTATACAGTGATCTCGACCCACTATAACCTACATGCTGAGGGGGAGGGTCATTCAAACCTCAGATGCTGCATGACCTATGAAACCTGCAACATCAGACCATGTGATGATAAAGTGTCACTAGAATCTTGATTTTCTAGCTGAAAGAGACAAAATTACGAGGGACTGATTGTTTACTGGAAATCATGGTCTAACATGTCCTCTCTGTTGGGAATACTTTTACAACTTAGAACCCAGGCCCTGCCAATTTCAGCCTTTATAGAGGATCAGTTTATTATTTTTTTAGATTGGAGACCACAAGATTGGTCTCATACCAAGGCCAGTATGGAGTCATAGCCTCAACCTTGTCTTCAGTAACAAGAGCCAGGGTCCAAGGACATAGAAGAGCAGGAAGTGATGGTTTATTATGTGGTTTAACTCACATAGAATATTATAATCTAACTTAGTGTTGGTGTATTCTTGACTTAGTAAATATAGAAATAAAACTAGGCTTCTTACAAATAGATTCTAGCCTCAACTCTGATACTAACTTGTGATAACAGTTCCAATTGCTGTTGCTTTCTGGGTACTGCCTATGTGTTAGTGTGCCTTGCAGTGTGATAAATACTTGCTGTCCGTTACTTTATTTCATTCAAAACAAATGCTAGGGATAGTGAACATAGTTCTAGATCAGTGGTTCTCAACCTTCCTAATGCTGTGACCCTTTAATACAGTTCCTCATGTTGTGGTGAACCCCAACCATAACATTATTTTTGTTGCTACTTCATAAATGCAATTTTCCTACTGTTATGAATCATAATGTAAATATATGATATGCAGGTGGTTTTTGGTGACCCCTGGGACAAAGTCTTTTGACCCCTGAGGAGTCATGACCCACAGTTTAACAACCATGGTTCTAGGGACCCATAGTAACATTTTGTGAATAATGCTATGGTTTGTGATTAAGAACTATAGAACTATGATAGAGGAGGAATTTCATGTACTCTTTTTTTCCCCTTGAAATTAAAACACAGTTTGTGAAAGAGGTGTGAATTATATTGAGACATACTGTTGATACTGCTTTTGAAGTATTCCATCCACTGGCGGATTGTGGAATCACCCATCAGATAGATGAATTTTCCTCTCAGGCATTCTTTCATTTTGATCGGAGCCAAACTACAGGAGGCTGGAGTCCATAAGTTTTTCCAGACGTGCCCACTGGGGATTGCAGGTGCCTTCCCGAGCTTGCATCTCTCTTTTGCTGGAACAGCTTCTTCTGCCAAGAAATCAGCAAGACCGAGTCTTCTAAAACACCACCCTATTCACCTGTGTTTAGGAACCTTCCATCTTTTCCAAAGAATCCTCTAGATAGGCGTGTGGGTGGTTGGTGACAATAAAAAGAAGCTTATTAAAGTATCTTCATAATGGAATATTTATTTTCAGTAAAACTTTCCTCTGATATGAGCTTCCTAAGTGATACCTATTAATGTTTATATGAAAAGTACATGGGTTTTTTTTTGGGTTTTTTTTTTTTTTGGTTTTTTGAGACAGGGTTTCTCTGTGTAGCTTTGTGCCTTTCCTGGAACTCACTTTGTAGAACAGGCTGGCCTTGAACTCATAGAGATCCGCCTGCCTCTGCCTCCCAAGTGCTGGGATTAAAGGTGTGCGCCACCACCGCCCGGCAGTACATGGGGTTTTTTCTCTCAGAATAAAAAAGGCCTTCAACTAAAATTTAACTATTTGTTAGCCCTGCCATGGGACCAGCCTCATCAGTTCTTATATAGGGCGAGAGCTCTTCAATCTGAGCCTGTTATTCCACTTGGCTCCTGAGCTTGTCACATGCTCTCATGGTGTCTAAAATGTCACCATGAAAGTATGAACGCTTTGAGATAAATGCAGGGTGAACTTGGCTATAAATTGGCCAGTTTGCATTGAGAGAGGCCTGGAGGTCTGAGAAGGGCCAGATCTTCAACCTTAGTCTCTGGGTAATGGAGAGACCTGGTAAGGTGTGGGTGTGTGGGTGGCTAGGATGGTGTGGCAGAGGATTGGGGTCACAATTATTCATCACTCCCAAAGGGTAAGTTAATATTTTAACAACTACTATGAAGGTGCTGATATATATGGGACAAAAGACATACCATTTCTCTCCCTCTTCCTCTCTAAGTCTGTCTTTGAGAAAGGGTCTCATGTAGCCCAGGTTTGCCTTCAATTTGTTATGTAGCTGAGGATGGTCTTGAACTCCTCATCTTCCTGTTTCCACTTCTGGAGTTTGGAAATTATGGGTGTGTGTTTATGTGGTGCTGGTGGTCAAGCCTAGGGCCTTGTGCCTGCTGGGTAAGCACTACACTACACATCACTTCTGCAATTAGAAGCATGTTTTTCCTTCTATGCGGAAAACCGTCTTAGCAATTAGCAAGTTTTTCATGATGAATCTAGATACAGTTGTCTTAAATCATTTTAGGTGGTGTTTGTGAGCTGTTCAGAGAAGAAAAAAAAGCAAATGTGTGTGGAGAGAGAGAGAGAGAGAGAGAGAGAGAGAGAGAGACTAGCGAATACGCATGTGAAGTTCTTTGTAAAAAGAAATGGTTTCAAACACCAAGAGTGAAACATGGTAGTAAACTGACTCCTAGATGGCACATTGGAGATGTCTAAGTGATAATTCTAGGGAGGCTGTGAAGACGGCAGGAGATGGTGGTGGTGGTGGGGATGAAGAACTAGGTAAAGACTTGGGAGAGTTTTGTCGTTTGCAGCTTGTTGTGTAGGATGGGCAGGTGACCTTCTACCTGAGGAGTTGATTGCTGAGAGATGTGGGTACTAAAGCAGGTGCGCAAGTTCCTAGTGAATGCAAACATTCATTCGGTTACGGACATTGTGCCTTGGCTCACCTCATGAGAACCGAGACAGTGACCAAGTCCAGCAGAGAAAGAGAGAAGGACCATTAAATGGGTCCAGTGTTAAGCACTGCCCGCCAAGCACAGAACCACTTACTGTTGCATTTGGAGACACTAATCACATTGGATTTTCCCATAATCTCCACACCTATATTTGACCTTAAAGAGACAGATACAGAAATTAATCTGCAGTGACCTCAACTCAAGCATAGTTCCAGAACCCAGATTGGCCAATCCTTCTGCTACTTCTCAGTGACAATCTAATTTCCCTGCCTAGAATTTCAGGTCATTTAGTAAGTTTCCATTTATTTGTTTCATAGTTCATAGGAGCCAGGGACCCGGAAGGTATGTATGCAATGCAGTGTATTGAGACACAGAAAGAATGATTAGAACACACACACACATGCAGTTCTCTTTCTTTTGGTTCTTAGTCAACCTGCATTTTTTATGTTCATTGATAAGTATTACTTATCACAAATGTCTGAGGACCCCTGGAGATTGAACACTGTCCCCAAATGAATTCACAGGTCCCCTCTCAAAGGACTCTTCTTACAGAGTCCCTAAGTTACAGTGCTTAGAATACATTCCCTGTATCCTAGATTACCAATTTCTCCCTAGAAATGTGAAACAATAATATTTACCTTTCAAAGAGGCTCCTCTCTTGCTGCCTAAGATAGGAAACTTCCTTATTTTTTGATTTCATGTGGGAAAGAGCCGCACAGGGTACATTTGGAGGCTTCACACAGTAGAATGCTTCTTGGTCCTGGGCGTCCAGATATTGGCACAGCTCGACACTTGAGTTTAGAACCAAGGCACACTCAGTGTAGACCTGAGAGGTTCCATTTACAAACCAGCCAGTGAAGATGATTCTGTCATAGCCCTGTTTCCTTGCTCTCCAGAGAGCTGACACTCCTTCACTGGGATGGATGAGCAGGATAGACAGGGCCACCGGGCCCTCCCAGAACAGAGTGAAGCTGACAAGGTAGGTGCCATTGTTGAAGTCTGTCACCTTTCCAGAAGCTCCTGCCTTCAGGGCTGGGGAGGACATCCTGGCCCTCAGGAAGTCTCCACCATACTCCTTCCTGCATCCCAGGTGGTCCCTAGCTTCCAACAGCACATCCAGTTTGTCCCCCAAGCAGTATGTGTCTCGAGGGTTGAGGATGGTGGCTGTGCTGTGTGTGGCGCTGGTGGTGGTGTTGAGATGGGCAAAAGGTCTGGGAGGGATCTGTTTGTCTAGTTTCTCTAGGACCTCCCTGACTCTCAGCTCTGTCTCTTTTGGTGAAACCGGTAGGTTCAGAGGCACTTTAGGGCATGAGGATGTCGTGACCAAATTCCAGCCACTGAAGGACACAGGCAACTTGAACTGAAGCCATCTCTGAATGGGCAAGAAATAGAATAGAGAACAAAGAAAAAGTTGCTATTTAATGTAAAAAGTCTTGGCAGGTTAACCGACTTTCGTCTTTTATAGAGCACTGAGAGGTGTAGAAATCACATTTCACTAAGATTTTGTGGTCACATATGTTTCACACAGAGATGTCTTTATTTACACTGTCAGTATAACTCTGGTTTTCAATGACTTATTTTGTAAACCCATTCAACCTCCAATAGCCCTTGCTAGGATCTTCTTCAAAATGGTGGTGATATGGGGATGGAGAGAGGGCTGAGCAGTTCAGAGTGCTTGCTGTTCCTCAGGAGAACCTGAGTTCAATTGCCACTGGGTAACAACCACCTGTAACTCCAGCTCCCGGTGATCTGACACCATCTTCTGGCCTCTATAGGTACTGCAATCCGATAACTGTAAATCAGTTCTATCAACTGACTATCTTATGTACCTTGAATGGTTATTGTGAGTATTATGGAATAATGTGGTGTGCTGGCTAATTCTGTGTCAACTTGACACAAGCTACAGTTATCAGAGAGGAGGGAGCCTCAATTGAGAAGATTCCCCCATAAGATTGGGCTGTACACAAGTCTGTAGGGCATTTTCTTCATTAGTGCCTTAATGTGCAAGGGCTCAGCTAATTGTAGGTGGAGCTACCTCTGAGCTAGTGGTCCTGTGTGCTATAAGAGAGATGGCTGAGCAAGCCATGAGGAGCAAGCCGGTAAGCAGCACCCCTCCATGTCTTTTTAATCAGCTCCTGAGTCCAGGTTCCTGCCCTGTTTGAGTTCCTGTCCTGCCTTCCTTCAATGAGAGTCTATGATATAGAAATGTGAGACAACTAAACCTTTCCTCCTCAAGTGGCTTTTGGTCATAGTGTTTCATCACAGCAACAGAAATCCTAACTGGGACACATGGGAAACTTTAGAAATGCACTGGACTCATGGCAAGTGGGACTGTCTCTATGATTTGAAAAGATATTTAAAAGTATCCTAGCATGCCCAATGAAGTAATAATGAGAAGGATCATTGCTATCAATCACTAATTAGAATTTTCAGTAAAGGCAAAGTAGCTTGCATGAACCCAACTCTTATGTAGACAACAATAATAAACTGTGAGCAAGAATATTTTTTAATAAATATCTCTCTAAAAGCAGTGAAAGCTGAATCAGGACAACTGCAAGTTTGAGGCTAAGCTTGAGCTGTACAGCAAGAGAAGGGCTAACCTACGCTACAGAGTGAATCCATGTATCACAAAAACAAAAACAAAGTTCTGCAAACAAATAAAAGCAGCTAACCACGACCACCAACTAAAGCCCCACTCCACAGCAGAGAAGCAACCCATGACATAGAGAAAACAGACAACAAAGCCAATACTAACAAAATAAAATGTAAGCCTTAAAAGCTGCAATGAAGGAAACGTTTGAATAGATATTTAGACAGCCTGGTACTGGAGGAGGGAAATGTTTCCCACCAGTAATTATCCACAGTTTTCAAAAGGCAGGTCCATTTCAGTACATAGAAATGAATGTATTCTGTCCTACAGAAGTTTCCTTAAGGCCGGTGCAAACACAGGCTGTGGACCCTGTCAAACAATGGCTGCACTTATCCACAAGCAGCACAGAACCACGTCTGTGTAAGCACACACGTGAATGGCTTCCTTATAACGCTTGCCCTCCCTCTGGCTTTCCTATCTCTGAGAAGCACCCTCTGCCCTGGGTCCCAGCTTACACATGAAAGGTTTGGGACGTTCCTCACTTGTTGCCCTGTTTTACAATTGTTGGCTATGTTGGGTTTGTTAATGCTGCTTGATAAGCCATATTGAGCACACCCATCTCCGTTCCAGTTGGTAGGTCTTTGCAACTTACACTTTCCTAGATACACAATATCAAGTAAAACAGAAAAAGAGATTAGTTCCTTACCTT
>CABHPH010158652.1:8152-43579 GCA_902168325.1 Peromyscus nudipes
ATAGATAGATAGATAGATAGATAGATAGATAGATAGATAGATAGATAGACAGACAGATAGATAAAAACACCAACCAGCACAGTGCCTTTATTAAAAAGGCCAAGGGGCCAGAGAGATGGCTCAGGGGTCTGAGACAGTAAAGATGTCTGCCACCAAGCCAGATGACATGAGTTGGATCTCTGTTGTAGAACATTTAACTATGTAAAGATGTGTTATATTTGTTTATGTTGGGGAATATTACTTTAATTGTATTAAGGGTGTGTTATTTTTGTTTCTACTGCCCTTGTTAACAATGTAAAGATATTTTACATTTGTTTCGATTTGACTGCCTAAGGCACCTGGTTAGCCTCATAAAGAATTGAACAGTGAGTAGCTAGGCAAAGAAAGGCTAGGCGGAGCTGGCAGGCAGAGAGAATAAATAGGAAGAGAAAGAGAGGCTGGGGAGAAGAGAACCAGGAGGAAGAGGGACAGGCCTGGGGCCAGAAGCCAGGCAGCTACCAGCTGTCCAGACACAGAGACAGCAGGAAAGTAAGATATACAGAAAGAAAGAAGGTAAAAACCCTGAGGCAAATGTAGATAAAGAGAAACAGATTAAAATAAGAGCTAAGATAAGGTCGAGCATTCATAACTAATAAGAAGTCTCCATGTCATGATTTGGGAGCTGATTGGTGGCTCAAAAGAAAAAGTCTGCTACAGATCCCAGGACTCATATAACATTAGAAGAGAACTGACTCCCAAAAGTTGTTCTCTGACCTCCACAATTATGCTCATGCCATGTCACATGTGCTTCCCCAACCCCCCACATACAGTCACATAAAAATAAAATTAATCAATTAATTAAAAAAGCAACTTGAGGAAGAAAGAGTTTATTTGGCTTACACTTCCACAGTACTGTTCATCATTAAAGGAAGTCTGGAAAGGAACTCAAACAGGGTAGGAACCTGGAGGCAGGAGCTGATGCAGAGGCCATGGAGGGGTGCTGCTTATTAGCTTGCTCTCCATGGCTTGCTCAGCCTGATTTCTTATAAAGCCCAGCACCACCAGCCCAGGGTTGGCTCCACCTACAATGGGCTGGGCCTTCCTCCATGAATCACTAATTAAGAAAATGTCCTACAGGCTTGCCTACAACCTGATCTTATGGAGGCATTTTCTTAATTGAGGTTCCCTACTCTCAGATGTCTTTAGCCTGTGTGCCTAATTAACATGAAACCATCCAGCACACTTATTCTGGCTTTTTGTTCGTTCGTTCGTTCGTTTGTTTGTTTGTTTGTTTGTTTGTTTGACAAGGTCTCTGTGTGTAGCCTTAGCTGGCTTGAAACTCAATAAGTGGACAAGGTTGAGAGATCTGCCTGCCTCTGCCTCCCAAGCGCTAGGATTAAAGGCTTGGGCCACCATACCCAGCTCAAGGGGGCTTTTTGAAATATCACTCCCAACACCCATCATCCAAACAGGTTTCTTAAATATATAATTCTAACACTCAATTGTTGATCTTAAATGCAAATTTGGTTGAATTAAGAGGCATCTCGGAGATTACTAAACATTCCTCTAGGTGTGTCTGTAGTTTCCAGAGACAATTAGCTACCTGGGAGGATCCATTGTGAACATAGGTGGCACCATCAAATAGGATAGGGGCCCAGATGAAGCAAAAGAGGAAGAAAAAAGACACTCCCTGGTACTGGCATGCTTGCTATCTGGATCCATGCAGTGAGCAGCTTGACTCCCCCATACCCTTCTTCCATGATATTGTACCTCATCACAGCCCAGAAATGACTAACTGACCTGGACTGAAACCTTTGGAATTATAGCCAGAATAAATCCTTCTTCCTTTAACGTGCACCTCTCAGGTCACAGTAATGAAGATTCCAACTAACACAGTAGTCAATATGTCTCTATCATGATGTGGAGATGAGAGATCAGTTGCGGCTCAGAATGGAGCTGAGGTGGTAAGTACAGCGTGTCTGTTGGGGCAGAACCACACAAGCAAGTGAGATAACACAGGGCGAGTGAGGGGGGAGGAATGGACAGAGGTGGTACCATGGCTCTGGGCATACCCAGTGTCCTGCTTGAGGTAGGACATGGCGTGGCTTCACAAAGCCATCCTCAGGGCAGAGAGGCAAATAGAGAGAGCAGCCCGGGCCCAGGCAGGCCAGATTGAGAAAGTATTGGCCAGGGTCCATTTCTGTCCTTATGGCAGAAATTCAACTGGAATTAATTAAGGCAAAAGAGAGAATATGCTCACTCCGGTGTTTAAGTAATAATGAGAGTTCCTGATGGGGGAATGGCAGTGGTGCCCTTTGACCTCCGAAAGCAGGTGCAATCAACTCAGAGGTACCAGGGCCGCACACTTTCCTTACTCTCACTCGACACTCAGACTCCTCCCACACAGGGGGAGACGTGACTAACCAGTAGCCTCTGGATTTAAGTCTCACGGTGTATGGCTTGGAAAGAGACTGGCTCTGCCCCTGGTTTGGAAATACAGTGGAAGAAGTTAGGCATGTAGCTCAGTTGGTAGAGTGCTCACCTGGAATGCACAAGGTCCTGAATTTGATCCCCAGCGCTGCATAAAACTGGCTGTGGTGGTGTACACCTGTAATCCCAGCACTCAGGCGGAGGAGTCAGGAAGATCAAGTTCAACGTCATCTTCAGCTACATTTTGAACTTGAGGCTAGGTTGGGATACACGAGGTTCTGCCTCCAAATGAATGAATGAGCGATGGAAAATGGCCAATGGGCTTAGCTTTGGTCAGGGTTCCACCTGTAGCCTAATTAAGTATGGCCAGAGAGGTGAAGCCCAGTCACAGCAGGGTTACTCTGTTGGGACCACAAGGGGGAAGTGGGAGAGGCATGGCTCCTAGAAGCTGGGCTCAGAGAGGGATGGAAGCAGCTGCTTCCAACGTAATAAGTATCCTTGACTGCAGGAACTAGAGTGCCCTGCACAATCCCAGAGCACCCTCAGAAACCCAAAACCACATGGTGAAGAACCAGAGAGTCAGAGCAAGGAGCACCAAGGAAAGCAGGTGGGCTCCAGCATGCTTGTCTGCCATCTGCATGATGGGTAAGACCGGGAAGCAAAGGGACGGTGGCTCCTTCTGTCGTTGATGTCCTTCTTCTTAGGCAACACCTCTGACGTGCTACCGAGGACTTTGAGATGCAGAGCAACTTAGTTGCTCAAGAGGTTTGTGGTGGTTTGAGTGAGAGATGTCCCGTAACGGAACACTTGGGGCCCAGTTAGTAGTGCTGTTGGGGGAGATTATGGAACTTTTTGTGGACATGAAGCCTTGCTGGAGGAAGTATGTCACTGGGGCTGGGCTTTGAGAATTTGTAGCCTGGCCCCGCTTCCAGCTTGTTCCCTCAGCTTCCTGCATGTGGATGGAAATGTGATCAGTTGTCTTCCCATTGCTGCTGCCATGCCTGCTCTACCAACTGGACTCGCCCTCTGGAAGTGTAAGCCCAAATAAACCCTTTCCTTGTTAAGTTGCCTGTGGCCGGGGCATTTTATCACAGCAACAGAAAAGTAGCTAATACATCATTCAAGCAGCCTTGGTCAAGAGGGAAATCCCCTCTGCCATAGGAATGACCGAATATCCACACTCTGAGTGCTATGATGCCTAGGGTATGGTAGCTGACTCCTCTAGTACCTCCTTACTCCCCCTGACCCAGGCATGTGATGCCAAGACCTCCAACCCTGCCTACCCACCAGTGCTATATGCTGGGCTTGGATGCATGGGTCTCAGGTGAGTCCAATTTTAGAGTAGGCAAGGGATGTGTGATGGTTAGTTTTAATTATCAATTTGACACAATCTAGACTCACCTGGGAAGATGGTCTCTGTGGGTGTCTCTGAAAACACCACAGCCAGCAGAGTGTCATCCACATGAGACAAGAAAGAAGTCCAGTTCAACACAACTCAGTAGCCAGTGTGGCTCAAACTTTCAGAGTCTGACACCACATGGTTTATTTTAGGCACATATTGAAGCACAGAACAATTTGGGGGGAAAGTTTCCTGATGATAATTAACTCAATCCTATGTGTACGACAAAGCTTAGACGTGATTACATCAAAACTCTTTCCAACGTACATGTGACCTCTTCCATAGAGATGAGTTCTATTGACTGAGAAACAATGCTCATGATCAGGGGTGAAGAGTCTGGGGGAGTCAGGTGTGGCCTGGCCCTACCGATAACACAGATCACTGGGCTACTTAACCACCTCCATTCCCAGCCTCCTGGTTATAATATCTCTTCCTTTGAAAAAACCAACACTGAATGTTTAACATTCCTGATTTCCCTGGTGTTTGTCTGTGAGCACAGGACCTCTGTGTCCCCCAGCAGGTCTCAGCGAGGGATTCTGTAGATGAGGTTGAGCATGTGTGCGGAGATTGTCTTGATACTGCGTTAATGAATGTAGGAAGATTCAGACTAAAAGTGGGTGGTACCATTCACTGGGGGTTGGGTCCTGAGTTGTAAAGGATAAAGAAAGCAAGCTAAGCCATAAGCAGCCAATCATTGATCAAGAAAATGCTCCTACAGACTTGTCTGTAGGTCAATCTGATGGAGGCATCTTCTCAAGTGAGGTTCGCTCCTCCTAGGTGATCCTAATATGTGCCAAGATGACAAAAAAAAAAAAACCAACTAGCTAGCAGAGTGTGCATGACACACGTTGCTACTGTCAATACTTTTTTTTCTTTTCTTTTAAACCTGTACCGAAAGCCTCTGCATTCCCCCTGTCCTGGTTTTCCGTCCTGGTGCTGTGAGAAAACACCCTGACAGACAGAAGGTGCTCAGGGGAGGCGTTCCAGGTGACAGTCCATCACTGCAGAGAAACCAGGGCAGGAACTTGGAGCAGCTGGTCACACCCTCAGTCGGGAGCAGAGAGGATGTGCTTTCTCACAATGGTCAATCATGGATCTTGCAAGGACCAGGCCACTGCGGGTGGTGCCACCCCACCAGAGTTATAGAGAAAAAGCAAGCTGAGGGACTAGAGAGGTGGCTCCGTAGCTAAGAGCACTTGCTGTTCTTCCAGAGAACCTGGGTGTAAGTCCCAGCATCCACATTGCATCTCACAATCATCTGTAACTCTAGTTCCAGGGGACCTAATTTCCTCTTCTGGCCTCTCTGGGCACCAGGCATGCACATGGCGCACAGACATATTTGACGGCAAAACATCCACACACTTAAAATTTAAATTAAAAAAATTCTTTAAAGCAAGCTGAGCAAGGCATGGGCAAGCCAGTAAACAACTCCAAGATCTTGCCTTAAGCTCCTTCCCTGGCTTCCTTCAGTGATGAACTATAAACTGTAAGACGAAACAGACTCTTTGCTCCGCAAATGCTTTTAGTCACGGTGTTTATCACAGTGATAGGAAGCAAGCCAGGATGTGTATCATTCTCAGCAGCCCTTCCATTTTGCTGCCAGAGTCCTGTGATGCGTTACCCTCAACTCCAGAAACTCAAATCTCAGACATTAAATGATATGTCCAAGGTCACACATCTAGCAAGTAGCTGAGCTGAGGCTTGGGTTGTTCTGTTGGGCTGCATAGCCTGTATCCTATACCCTTAGCTTCTTTAATCCCTTCTACAAACCTGAGCTACGAAAACAATTGCTTGGTTCAGAATCTATTTTCCTTGTATCAGCTGGAAGGCCTTGGGGCTGCAGAAAGGTAATACCAATCTCACTGGTTAACAAGAAGACATTAAGTTCTGAGGGATGGCAGTTGTAGAAGTTACTCATTCCAGAGTTCCATGCCCCGCTCCCCACTCCCCCCTGTGACAACATGAGAACTTAGCTTTAGCCATTTGTCCACAGGGTAATTGACACATCTCCAGACATTATACACAGATGCAGCCATGTCCAGCAGGGACTTTTTTCTTTCTGAGAAACAACAAAATCTTTCCTGGAAGCCCTTAGGCAAGCACTCCTCACATCTCACTAGGCAGAATTGTTCCTGCCTCCAGACTCATCGCTCACTCTACAATTGGAACTGCATGGCCAGCTCAGAGCAGTAGCCCCGGGCCATCTTCAGGGAAACGACCCACCCTCCAAATCAAGGTTCTTTTTGGAAAAAGAAAAGAGCAGTGACTTGTTCAGGGTAAGCAGACAAAAGTGGGCACAAGCCTTCTTGTTTTTCTTCTCCCTTCCCGATGCTTCTATCCCCAGTAGCTGTCTTCTTTCGCCATGATTTTAAAGTCAGCTCACATTCGGTGTACATCCCAATGGGTTTCAGTACAATTTCATCGGTGGATGCTGTGCGCTCCATTATCTTCTCTTGCTCCTCCTCTGTGCACACTGGTCCCCTTCATCCTCTCAAACAGTCCCCCTTCCACTTGGATGTCACACATATACACACTCCAGATTCAGTACATGAGAGACAGCATGCACATTTGTCCCTCTTTTTTCAAATTTTTATTTTAAACGTTTTATTTATTGTGTGTGCATATATGTGTACACATGCGTGTGTAAACAAATGTACATGCCATAGAGCACATACGGAGATCAGAGGACAACTTGTGGGAGTCAGTTGAGGGGGTCAGCTCCCTCCTTCCACCATATGGATCCCAGGAATTGAACTCCGGTTGTCAGGCTAGGCCACAGGCACCTTTACCTGCTGAGACGTCCAAGTCTTTTTTATTTCGCTTAACATGTTAATCTCCAGTTCCACCTATTTTCTCTCAAAGGACATATTTTTCTTTATTTTTGATAGTTTCATAAATATATACAATGTGTTCTTGCTGTGTCTAACCCACCAAGACCCTTCTTCCCACCTAGTCCCCCAGGGGCTACACCATTAAAAAAAAATGACACCCCTCCTCAAGAACCCATTAACAGTCACTAGCTGCTCAGAAAGGGGCGGGGCCTCTGTCCTTGCTGGAATGTTAAGGGGCTCGATCTTGTGCTGCGCCCCCATGACTGCAGCGGCCCCGTCACACCTGAATGGCGGTGTCTCTCGACACTCCTTCCACCCTCCAGCTCTTACATTCTTCCCACTCTATCTTAGGAAGTGTCCCCTGGGTCTTGGTGGGGAAGACATAGTTCTATTCCTCATCATGGCTGAATTGGGTGTAGCCACGTTTACTGTAGCCAGTCTCCTATTGGTGGACACTATTCTAGGCTGGTCTCATACTGTGGACCGTGCAGCATAACACAGTCGTGCAAGCACCTCTGCCATGTGCTGACCCTGAGTCCTTGGGGTATATTCCCAGGAGTGGTACACCTGGTCATAGGGACATTCTATTTTCAGCTCCTTGAGAAGCCTCCACACTGATTTCCACTGTAGCTGCACCATTTTACAGCCCACCAGCAGTGAATAAGGGTTCCTCTTTCTCCACATCTTGGCCAGAATTTCTTGTCATTTGCCTTCCCAATGACAACCATTCTGACTGGAGAGATGAAATCTCAAAGCAGTTTGGAATTTCATGTCCCCGACATCTGAGCATGTCAAACACCTTTTCATATATTTATTGGCTATTTACTCCTGCATCCCCAGTTTTTGAAACCAGAACATTTATCATACGACTGATCACTGAAGTCCTCAAGATGAACCGGATGCTGCAACAGCTGCCCTTCAAGGGTTAGGTGTTCCTTCATGGAGTCCACGTCTGCATCTGTGTTAACGACAGTTTTTAGGTACGTCATTTGCCCAGTCCTGGGACTGTGTCTTCTCTCAGCCTTAGTACTCCAATTTTACTTTCTCTTGTGCTTGGCAGGGCAGCCATGATTGCCAGAGGTCCTTTTCTGAAAGTGGTAGCCCTTAGATCCACAGGAGTGGCACAGTGTGGGAAGGTTATTAGACACTTTGCCAAAGATGCCGTTCCCTTGGCCATCCTGCTTTCTCCTAAGAGAGTGTGGGTCTCCTCTTAAGAACTCTGTTTATTGGCTGGGTGACTGGGGAGGAGTTGCTGAACTCTTTATTCTACTAAGTAACATTTTAGCTCCCCATTGAAGGACCATCATAAACCCTGCCTCTCCCGGGTAGTCTTCTAGGACATCCTCCATCTGGCTGTCTAATGTTTCCCTTATCCAGCCTCCGCTTCCTCATCTGTGTGAGGATTTGTCTTTCTTAAGGCATGTTTGAGAATTAGGATAGACAATGTATCTGGGATTGTTGTCAGTAATCTCCTTGGGAAGAAGAGAGGGAGGGAGGCCAGACTGGGCAAAATTCAGTTCCTAGCAAGAAGAAAGCAGAAGTCCTTCCAAGGTACCAGCACCCAGGCCCCTCTCCCATCACCCCCCGCCCCTTGGCTCTCCCAGCAAAGCCATTTTTCATCCCCAAAGTCATTTGGCTTAGAGCGAGGGGAAAGAGGCAGTGGCAGGGTCTGTATTGTGCTGGCCTGGCCACCATCCATCACCCGGACGACAGGAACTCACCTCCCACAAATAAAGTTATGACAAGCGTCCCCAACCCATTCTTTCAGCCGTAGCCTCCCTGTTTCCATCATCTCTGACATTATAAGCCATCAGCCAAGCTGTTTGTCACGCCTCCGACAGGGCCTTGGCAACGGGGGCAGGGGACCATGCCAAGGTATAGTTGTGCTGGGGCAAGTGCCGACCCCCACTGCCGCTGGTGATCCTGCGATTCCACACTTGCTCTGAGAAAGTGTTTCTCCCTGGGAAGGCGGGAGTCCAGTTGTGGAGCAGGTAACAGTTCCTTCATTTATTCACGCAGCAAATAGTGGTGAAGGTCCCTCCTGTACCCAAACCTGCAAGGTGTCCATGTGGCCACAAAAGGAAGTCAAGCGCATTGATGGCCAATAGAGGGTACCCAGTCCCAGAGACTAAGTTGTGTTGCCAGGCAATGCAAGGATACTGTAGAGACTCTAGGAGTAAAGAGGTGGGGTCACAGAGAGACTCAGGCAGGAGGTAGTATTTCAGCTGAGACCTACAGAACCCAGAATAAAGACACAGAGAGCATAAAGAAGGCTGTGGAAGGCCTCCTCTGTCCTCTTAAAACATAAACCTCACCAACGCCCCACAAGCACTGAAATGCAGTGGTGAGCAGAGCCGGGGAGGGCAGAGGGCTAAGCACCTGGCTAGTGGAACACATGTAGACAGTTCTCCATCCGTTTTCTGGAGCTATTGTACCAAAGGACCTCAAACGACAGAAATGCATTTGCTCCGGCAGGGTTGGCTGTCTCAGGAGTCCTTGTAGGAGGGCTGCCTGGTGGCTGCTTCCTGGCTTCTGGTGACTGTGGACAAACCTGGACATTCCTTGGCTTGTGGACACATCCCTCCCATCCTCCTCTATCCTCCGGAGTCACATGGCTGCCCCATGTTGCCAGCTCTCATGCCTCCTCCTCCTCCTTCTGATAAGAAGAGCTGCTCGCCAGGCCTGGGCCTCATGCCTGCAATCCCAGCACTCAGAGGCTAAAGGCAGCACGGGCAGCACAGTGAGACCCTACTCAAAAGGGTGGGGAGGGGGACGAAAAAGGTGATGAGTGGAGGTAGGTATGGGGAAAATGGTGTGTGTGTGTGGGGGGGAGTCCTGTCCATAGTCCACAGCCATCCATGGATTTATCTTGGAGTTCTCATTTTATTTATATCTGCAAAGACCCTATTTCTATAAAGTCATACTCATAGAGACCTGGGATCAATACTTTGACATATGTTAGGGGCCAGCACTATTCAGTACATTGAAGACCCAGAAGCAAGAGAGTATGTGAAGGTCTAGGGACATGGTGGCTTAGTGTGACTAGAACATTAGAACAGAGTAACCTCAGACTTGTCCCTACCACCAGTGAGCAAAATGAGCAAGACCAAGCCCCTTAACGCCTTGGTCCATTGTCTGTCACGTGTATTTGCTCTTCCAACTTCTCAGGGCTGTCTCAGGATGGAAGGTTGTCATGTCCTCCAGGGGTTGGGAAGAAGGCTCATTCAGTAAAGTGTTTGCCTTGCAAGCATAAGGGCCTGAGTTCGATCCCCAGTAGCCACATAAAAAGCCAGCTGCAGGATTGTGCATCTGTAACCTCAGAGCTGGGGAGTCTGAAACAGACAGATCCCTGACTCATTGGCCAGGCAATTTTCATCTACTCAAATTGGTAAGTTCCACCTTCAGTTAAATTGGTAAGTTCCACCTTCAATGAGAGCTCTTGTCTCAAAAACAAAATTTTTAAGGTGGTGTGCAATTGAGGAACATAGCCAATCAACTTCTGACTTTCACATGTGCATACACACACACACACACACACACACACACACACACACACACCTAGCACCAGCTCTTCCACTGCTGTGTATAAATCAGGGACAGAAAACACCCCAAACTGGCCTAAGCAATAGAAGATTGCGTTAGCTTTTGTATTGAGGAAGTCTAAGATTAAAACTGCTTCCGGCTCGCTGGACCCAGGCTCCAGATGGTGTGTTAAGAATCATTGCACCCTGCCTAGCCTCTGGGTTTTGCGCTGCGCCAAAGGCCACTAATGAACCTGACTTCCTACCATGCATGCTAAGTAGCCATCAGAAGAGAGGACCAAGCAAGGCCCAGCCACAAGGCATATCAGGTAGTATCTTTCCCAGAATCTGAAGCATGAAGATTGGCACTGCCAAGCAGGGTCTGTTTGTCTGCCTTTGACGGCTCATGGCCTAGGCCGGCTGGCAAAAGTTTGTTCTGTGAAAATTGGCTCCTTGCCAATGAACAAAAGAAAACTAGAGGGTCTGAGGAGGGTCTGCTGCAGGGACTGGTAGGTGTTGAGCACCTGTTGTCCCAGAAGAGGCCTGGAGGATGACAGAAGTGATCCCTTCTCAGAGGAGAGTGAGAATGTCTCCAGGGTGCCCTCTCTGCCCCGTGCACCTGCCACCACCTTGCCAAGGAGGGCTTCATTTATAAATGAGGCCTCAGCATTGCAGTAGACCAGAAGACAGGGGTGCATAGGCACCCCTCCACACTGGTCCTAGACCCAGGGGGTCCCTAAAGAGGTGACAAACCTTGCTAAGGTCCAAAAGTAGAAGCCACTCCTTGCATGGAGAATCTCGATCCTAGAATCTCGGAAGGGGAGGATGAGCATTCCAGAGCTGCAGACAACCTGAGCATTGGGGGTGAGTTTCCTGGCTAAAGGATCCGGGAAAGGCAGGTCCAGCTGGCCTAGTTAGGTGTCCATCTCTGTGACAAAACACCATGAGCAAAAGCAGCTTGGGGAGGAAAGGGTTTATTTCATCGTACAGCTTCGGAAAGTCAGCAGGAACTCAGGACAGGAACCCAGAGGCAGGAACTGCAGCAGAGCCCACAGAGGAAGGCTGCTTGCTGGCTTGTTCCTCCTGGTTTGCTGAGCCAGCTTTCTTCTACACCCCAGGACCATCTGCCAGGGATGGCACTGCCCACAGTGGACTGGACTCTTTGACTTGAATCATCAACCAAGAAAACACCCACAGGCTTACCTACAGGGTGACCTTTAAGGGGGCATTTTCTCAACTGAGGTTCCCTCTTCTTGGATGATTCTACCTTATGTCAAGTTGAAAAGCAAAACAAATAACAACAATAAAATAGGAAACAGCAACAACAACAAAACCCGAACAGGACACTAGACTTCGCTTGAGACTTTCCACGCCCTCATGCTCTGGTTGACTTGACTGAGCTGCCTGTGTGAAAAGGCCACCTTCCTCCAGCAGGGCAAGCTCCCAGGAAGCCAGGTTCCAGAGTAGAAGAAACCAGGCCCTCCAGAGGGGAGGATTCAAAAGAGAGTGTGTCCTGGGAGGGAGCTATGGAAAGAACACAGTATGACAACAGGAAAGAACTGTGTGTCTGTATCTGTGTGTAAGTCTTGTCTGTGTCTGTGTGTATGTGTCTGTGTCTGTGTGTGTGTGAGTCTGTGTATGTGTGTTTGTGTGTGTGTGTGTCTGTGTTTGTCTGTGTGTATGTGTCTGTGTGTGTGTCTGTGTGTATGTGTCTGTGTGTGTGTTTATGTGAGTGTGTGTGTGTGTGTGTGTGTGTGTGTGTCTGTAGGTCAGAGAAAACCTCAGGTGTCTATTCTCACTTTCCATCTTGTTTGTGGCAGGATCGATTTGTTGTCTGCCACTGCATACCCCCAGTTGGCTGGCCCACAAGTTTCCAGGGATGCTCAGAAAAGTCTCAGCTTCCACAGGAGTGCTGGGATTACAAATACCTAACAGCTGGTGGTAGTGGCGCACACCTTTAATCCCAGCACTTGGGAGGCAGAGGCAGGCGAGTCTGAGTTCTAGGGCAGCCTGGTGTACATAGTGAGTTCCAGAACAGCCAGGGCTACACGGGAAAACCCTGTCTCGAAAAATCTAAAGTAGCAACAAAACCCAAATGCCCATGACAGTGTCTGACTTTTACATAGGTTCTTTCACGTGGGGATCTGAACCCGTCCTCAGACTTGCACAAGCGCTTTACCCACTGAGCCGTCTCCCAGCCCTGAGCACAGCTTTGAGAGAAGGGCTCACCTTGCAGAGAAGGAGGGGGTGGGAGGAAGGGCAGGCTATGCCGTTCTAGAGCATATTACATGAATTGTTAAGGCCTGTTAGGGTTTAACTTGTTGTTTTGGCTTTCTTTTTTTGGAGCTGAGGACCAGACCTAGCCTTGCATTTGCTAAGCAAGCACTATTCCACTGAGCTAAATCCCCCAACTCCTTGGTTTTCCTCTGAGACAAAGTCTTACTTTAACCTATGCTGGTCTGGAACTAACTATGTAGCTTAGGCCAAACTCAACTTGACCTTGTAACAATCTTCCTGCCTCAGTCTCCCAAGTACTAGGATTATATGCCACCACAACTAGCTTATGGTTTAGATATGTAGCAACTCATCCTGCTATGGTGGTTTGAATGAGAATGGTCTCCATATGCTCGTATTTGAATGCTTGGTCCCCAGTGGGTGGAACTGTTGGGGAAGGGTAAGGAAGTATGGTCTTGGAGGAGGAGACATGTCACTAAGGTAGGCTTTGAAGTTTCAAAATGCTCAAACCAGGCCCAGCGTCTCTCTCTCTGCCTCTGCTTGTGGATCAGATGTAAACTCTCAGCTACTGCTCCAGCGCCTTGCCTTCCTGCCTGCTGCAATGTTCCCTGCATGGCAGTCACGGACTGGCCCTCTGAAACTTGAAGCCCCAATAAATGCTTTCATTCATAAGTTTCCTTGGTCACGGCATCCTCACGCGTCTCACCACTGCTATAGAAAAGTAACTAGACACCCCCAACCACACACGTATACACAGTCCTTGGCAAAAAGGCTCGGGAGCTGAAGGCTTGTCCTCTAGCTGGTGAGGTATTAAAACAATGGCTGCAGTTGGGAGCACTCTGACCTACCCAATCAATGAATGACTCCATTGAAAGACCTGATATGATGGTGTTATTGGAAGCTGGTGGAAGCTGGGAAGCGGGGCTGAGTTGAGTAAGTAGGGCAATGTGCCTTTGAAAAATAGAGCTCATCCCTGGACCTCCTGTTTGCCTCTCTTTGATTCCCGGCCGCTATGAGTGGCTTCCTCCACCATATACTCTCACCATGTTCTTTCTGCCTCATCACAGCCTCAAAAGTAGCAGCTCCAGTCACCCATGGGCTGAAACCATAAACCAAAGTAAGTCTTTACGCCTTGAAGTTGACTTTTTTTTCCAGTGTTTTGTCACAGTGATGAAAACTGACTAACATAAGAAATTGGCCCCAAGAAGTGGGATAGTCACTGTAACTATTCCAGAAGCCCTGGGAGCTGATTTGTGGGAGGAATTTGGCTAAGCTGAGAATCAGGCTAGAAAAGGCATAGAATAAGGTATGGATTGGAAGTGCAATCCTCTAGCTTCAGCCTTCAGGAGACCAAGGCAAGAGGACTCAAGTTCAAGGCCAGCCAATGCTACATAGTAACTTTGGGGCCAACCTAGACTACATAGCAAAATTGTCTCAAAAAACAAGTCTCAGAATTATGTGAGTTGAGCTTAATGAGCAATTTTTGGGGTCTCAGAAGACCTGTAGGCATGGAAACGGTGGTAAATTGCTGAAGAGGTGTCAGGCGAGAATTAGATGTCTATTGGGAATCGGACTAGAGACAATGTCACATTCTGCCAAAGAACTTGTCTGCATTTTATCATACTGTGAAACTTTATGGAAGGCTGATTTAAAGGCAACCAACTAATTAATTTGGTAGAGGGAACTCCAAGGCAGATCAACATCCAAGCCATGACTTGGGTATTGCAGACTGCTTTTAGCCAGATTTACAGTGAGTTTTGGGAGCCAAAGCAGAGCATAGGATCTGAAAAGGTCAGAAAAGGAGTGTGTTTAAAGTTGGGGCCAAGGGAGGTACGGTTGCTTGGGATATTGGGGACTTTAAAAATGAGTCAATGCTTTGGGACAGTAGAAAATATGACTTAAAGAATCTCAGAAATTAGCAAAATCTCCTCCCATGGCAGATTCAATGGTGCAAAAGTGTAAATTCTGAATGATTCTGTTTTGAGAAGAAAACTCTGGGACACTCTGTATCTATACCTAGGAAACTGTTGTCTGTGGCTTCACTTTTCTGTGTCCAGCCATCCAGGCACTCCAAAGCTGCTGCAGCCATGGTCCAAGTGGGTCTAGCTACTGCTCAAGTGATGACAGCCCTTGGCATTGTCCACATGATGCTGGATATTTTCCTGTGTTTGTAGCTGGATATTTTCCTGTGTCCTGCCCAGACCTGCAGCCGCTCAGACCCAAATAAACACACAGAGGCTTATATTATTTTCAAACTATATGGCCTAATGGCTCAGGCTTCTCACTAGCTAGCTCTTATATCTTATATTAACCCATTTCTATAAATAACCCATTTCTATAAATCTATACTTTGCCATGTGGCTTGTGGCTTACTGGTACTTTACATCTTATTCTCCTGGAGGCAGCTAGCAGCGTCTCCTCAGCTCTGTCTTTCTCCTTCCTCTCTCTCTAGTTGGAATGTCCCACCTAACCTTATTCTGCCTCACCATTGGCCAGCCTTATTTATCAACCAATCAGAGCAACATATATTCACAGCATACGGAACAATATCCCACAGCATTGGTTGTGCAGGCATGTAAAATGGAAGAGTTGTGTGGTCAAGGAGGCTTCCATCTAGATTGCAAAGGAAGGATTGGGAGGCCAGGAGATGTGTAGTGGAGCTAGAAACCTGAAGACAGCCCTGCAGAGGAAGAAGCATGAAGCCACAGAGGGGCTCATGCTGCGATGAAGACTCCAAGCTAGAGATGCAGTTCAAGAGGGAGGCCTTGTAGGCTGGCAAGATTGTAGGGTAGGGCTACCTGAGCCGACTGAGCTCACAGCACAGTCCTATCTGCCCTGGATGCTGGGCATGGAGCTGTGGGTTGAGTGTTTTCCCTGCTGACTCTTGGTTTCATTTGGTCCAGCTCTTCTTTGATATTTCCCTATTCCTCCTTTCTGGAATGAGGCTATGTACCCTATCCCACAAACATGTGATTTTATAGGGACTCGCAATAAGAGTTTGCCTTGAGTCTCAAACAAGATTTTGAACCTGGACTTTTGAGGAATTTTAGAACTGTTGAGATTTTTGAGGACTCCTCTAGATATACCACAGAACCTCATTTGCATTATGAGGTGGCCATGAGCCTCAGGGAGCCAGGCACAGAGATTAGGTTTTAAATATGAAGTGTCCCCAAACAGGCTTTTGTATCAAATGTTTGGTCTCCAGTTGGTAATGCTAAGAAATGACTGCATTATTGCTCTGAACTAATCAATGGATTCACTCATCAATGGATGCATAATTGATGCATAATAACTATAAGGGTGTGGAAACCAGGAGGTGGGAGTCTTCTAGAAGGCAGTAGGTCACTGAAGGATGAGACTTTAAAGGGTGGATCTTGTCATGGACCCTGTTTTTCATTCTTTCTCTGTCTGCTTCCTGACTGCCAGGAGGTGAGCTGCTTTTCTCTGCAGTCCATTCCACTGTGATGCTCCTGCCTCACCACCGGTTTCTGTCTCACCCCTGGCCCTTAAACAATGGAGCTAACTGACCATGGACTGAATGTCTTTTTCCTCCTTTGGGTTGACTTTCTTGGGGATTTTATCAGTGCTAACACGCCCCCCCCCCCCCCCACCCCGCTTTCTAGTCCATCTCTTGAACATAAATGCAAATAACTCTCTACCCCAACTGTACAAATGGAAAAACTGATGAACAGGGCATACAGTGCCAGATTTACACTTTTCTCTTGATGCACAAATAACCAAGTGAAAGAAAAGACAACAGCTGTATATCCTGTACTCACACCAGTTTTTGAGATGGAGGGAAGCTTTTAAGAATCAGAGGCCAAAATGGTGAAAGTGAGAATTTTTTAGTAAAATTATATAAATTTTATTTGACTTAAAAACCTGTCTTTTAATCTGATTTCATGTTCTTACTTTGGGGAGATTTAAAATACCTTCCCTTTATGGAACCACATTAACGGTCATTGTTGCAAAACTGTTTTTATTAGGTAAAATAAAAATGTATCTAGTATCCACTTATGAGTGAGTACATACCATGTTTGTCCTTCTGAGTATGGGTTACCTCACTCAGGATGATATTTTCTAGTTCCATCCATTTGCCTGCAAATTTCATGATGTCATTGTTTTTCTCGGCTGAGTAGTATTCCATTGTGTATATGTACCACATTTTCTTAATCCATTCTTCAGTTGACGGGCATCTAGGTTGTTTCCAGGTTCTGGCTATTATGAATAATGCTGCTATGAACATAGTTGAGCATGTATCTTTGCAGTGTGTTTGGGAAATGTTATCATTTTTACTATTTTCTACAGAGAAAATATTTTCCAGTTTCAAATAACCCTGGACTCTTGAATTATAACTGTTTTTATGTTCAAGCTATCTGTGTATTATTTCTCCTGCAGTTGTACATGTTTTTACATTCAAAAAAAGGACAAATACTATAGAATTGTATTAGAATATACAAATTCATAGAGACAGAAAGATTAGATGTTATCTCAAGATGGAGAAGAAAGGAATATAGAACAATGATTTCCTAAGTACAGAGTTTCTGTTTTGTGAGGGAAAAGCCCCACAAATGGACAGTAGTATCAGGACATAATATCATGAATGTAATAAATCATATCATAAATGTAGTTATTGAATAAATACTGTGAATGTAATCATTGAATACCACAAATGTAATTAATATCATGAGTGTAATTAACATCTTGAATGTAATTCATACCACTGAATTGTGAACTTAAAAATGGTTACAATTGTAAATATTATGTTCATTTAAAAAAATAAGGTGGAATGTAATCACCATACATTATATGTGTGTATGAAATTGAAGACATCGATGTTCTAAAATAGAAAATGGTGATGGTGTCATGGGCCTATGAGGATGCTGGACTAAAGTCTATCAAATTGTGCAAACAGGCAAATTGTATACTATGTGAATTATTTGTCAATGAAGATTTTATAAAATGTAAAAAAAATGTAGTAATCCTACATTAGTACAACACACACACACACACACACACACACACACACACACACACGAGTGTTTTGGGATCTGGAGAGATAGCTCAGTGGTTAAGAGCACTAGGTGCTCTTCCAAAGGACTTGGGCTTGTATTCCCAGTACCAACAAGGCAGCTCACAACCATTTGTTAACTCTTAATTCCAGGGGATCTGACACCCTCTTCTGGCCTCCACAGGCATCAGGCATACATGTAAGCAAAACACCTCCACACATAAAATAAAAGTGAAATAAACATACAAAAAAAAGATTTTAAAATATTTGATATTGCATTGGCCCCCGAAACTTAAAAAACCAGAACCACAGAGTCAGAAGCCGGGTAGCATGGCTGATCGCTTGGTCTCTGATGAGGCCCAGTCTCTGTGGCTGTTTAGACAGCCTAGCCTAGGGCAACCCTCCCCACCCCACCATGCTGTTTTCCTCATGTCACTCCTCTTTCCTGTTTCTTTCCTTAGGGAAGCTCAGCGTGCTCAGAGAGCATCTTATTTGTGCAGGCACCTGTTTATTATCTGCTGTCTAAATTTGTATGCAGACAGCATGGGGCTTGTTCATATGCTCACCTCTGCCTAGCAATGTTCTTGGAGCAGAGTAGGTGCTTGCAAAGTATTTGTGGAAAGAAAGGAGGAAGGGGAGGAGGGAGAGTGGGAAGAGCCATGGAGCTTGGGACCCCAGTCTGGTGTGACTGTTGCTGTGGATTCCCATGCCACCACTCATCATATCTGTGGCCTCAGCAAGCCCCCCAGTGCCAACAGCCGCCCTCCCTTGAGAACCTGCCTCTACGTCCCATCCCATAGTGGTCCCTGAAGCCCTGTTTCCTTCCTCTCCAGTCACATAGGTGCTTAGGGTTAATGTGAGATCCAGCACTCATCCCAGGGCCATGCTCCCAGAGGGGCCCTAGGGGTTGGTGGACTGATGCCCAGTTTCTCAGCCAGCTATTTAAGACTAAGCCCTGATTGTCCAAGGCAGTGTTTACTGGCTGCCTGGTTCCTCAACCTCCCAAATGCCTTCCTTTATTAAGCCTTCATTTCCAGTTCTGATTCTGGGGTAGCCTACTCAGACACAGGCTGGGGCACCTCCCTGAAACCTGCTACCCTCTTTCCTTCACTCACCTCCTTGAGCCCAAATCCCCCACCTGCTCTTTCAATGACTTCTACAGAAATGCCCCTTTGACCATTCTCTCACCTCACCCGGCAGACATGTTGGCAGGTCTTGACTTCCTTCCAACTGGCCTGAGTTCCAAGAAATTTTAATGAAGAGCCTTGGCGGGGCACTGCGGAGCCCAGGTGCTTTGCAGCCAGGGAGGGTGGGGAGGGCTGCCTTTAAAGGAGCGAGTGGTGATTAAATCACCTGCTGTCTCCTCCGGTTCCTTCTGTTGTTCCTAGATGCTGCCTCCAATCATGACCTCCTTTTCCTTCTCTGCCCTTACCCCCGCAGCCATCTTTGCAGAAGTGCTGACTGGACCTACCCAGAACAGCCCAGTATCAAAACTTCTCATTGGGGACTCACACAGCTTTTTTCTGTAACAACTTACTCGTTAGGAGACCAACGTTGGCTTTGCTTTGTTGTGTTGTGTTTTGAGACAGGTCTGTGTAGTCCAGACTGGTCTAGACGTCACTTTGTAAGTCAGACTGGTCTCACGTTTGCAGTAATCCCCTTTCCTCTGTGTCCGCCGCACCGGGATTACAGGTTGTGCTACTCTGCCTGGCCTAGGATTATTTTCATAATAAAAATGAATAACATAAAACGGTTATTTATACCAGTGAGAAATTCTAAGCAGGGGTAGAACCTGATTAGAAAAATCATATAATCAATATTCATTCTTTCATTCATTCATCCATCCATTCATCTACCTTTGGGGAGTATTTCGGTATCCAAATCCTGGGTTATAGGATGTGGCCCTCTCCACAAGGACCTTGCATTCTGGTGGGGACCGTATCAGTCGGTGTGGAAGCAGAAACCACTTAAGGAGTCACAGAAGAGGAACTTCCAGGTGGAAGGTAACGGAGGAGCCAAGGAGCAACTGGAAGCTGGGAAGAGTCCAAAGACTCTTGTGGAACAGCCAGTGAGCTGGAGACTCAGAGGAGATGCTGTCCATGGCTGAGAGAAGGAATCCCTAGCCACCCTCCTTGCTCCTACACAGGGTATAGAGTAGTGCAAAGGAGTGGAGACGCTGAGAAAGCGGACAACCCTGGATGAGAAGACTCTAGGCAATGGAGCAGAGCACTAGAGAACACAGGGAAGAGCTGAGGCTTTGCCAGGAGGGTGCAGAAAAATGAGCCGTTAATTGGAGTTGGGCTTTGTTGAGTTAGAGGGATGTCCTGAGTAGTTGTCACAATATGCAGTAGTTCCTCTCTATCCTCAGGGGATGTATTCCAAGGACCCAGTAGATGCCTTAAGCCACAGGTTGTAATTAACTTCATGGATGATGATGACAGGCAATATTATTCAGACTCAGGCCACGCACTCTCCTCCCTCTATAGCCTGTGTCTAGTCTCAGCATGTGGCCATGTTGGAATGGGCTCCCAGCACCTCCTGAGGCCTGCCTCTGGCCAACCTTACTCTTAGCCACCAGAAGACCTGATGAGCCCTCCTGGGGATCATCACACTTCCCACCACAGGGCCAGAGCACCTGGGACTTATGTACTCTAGACTGGCCCCTAGTTTGAGAAGTACCCTCCCAGCCCAGAGCTTATCCTGACCCTGCTGGCCTTGAGCCTTTGGCAGGCAGTCATGAGGAGGGGCTAGGGGCACAGGACCAAGAGAATCCAGTTTCCATTTTGCTCTTGTTCACGTTTGCAGTCCAGATGCCTCCAGATCTAATTCCGAATAAATAATTGTGCTGAGTAACCTGGGTCCCTTGGTGATTAAGTAAACAGGCCGAGGCGGGTGGAAATTGAATTAGTGCAGTGTGCTCAGCCATTATTACCCACCCCTTCTCATGAATATTAATGAGGGGTTATTAAGAAATGTAAATGCTGCCCCAGGGGGCGTGGAGATGGGGAGGGGGTCAGGACCAGAGGACAGACCCTTCAGAAAGCTGCGTGATCGAAGGCATTTTGGAAATTATGTCGGATCGTTCTCTTCTGTGCTGTGGCAATATTTCCGGATGCCTCACTTTTATTAAAATGAGGAAAAGGGAACAAATTTTAATTTGAGGATAAAATTAGCATTTTCCAAGCAGCCTTGGCAGCAGTGAGAATATATTTTGCCAAAAACGGACATTCAGGGCCGGGCGGGGCAAGGTTGTGTGTGGGGGGGTGCAGCTGATGGACGATTAGTTCTCTCAGTTCATCTCCAGGCAAGGGAGTAAACAAATTAATCTCTGGGCAGGGAGCAAGCTGGAAGATGCTGGAAGCCTACAGGAGGCAGCAAAGTCTTCGCTAGAAAGCCAGCGGTGTCACTGGGGCCTGGAGTTCTCTCGCTGCTGACCCAGAGAGGTCAGACTCTGGTCTGAGGTCTCACAGGAGGGCCAGGAGCTCTGGCTGAGTTTTGTAGGCAAGTTGGATGAAGGAGCTTGCTTCTCCCAGATGCACTGGGCAGGGGTGCCAGGGGCAGCTCTTCTCACTGACCTCCAGGGCCTTAGGTGTCTCTCCTCTCTGGTCCAGCCCTCACCACTCGGTCCCCATCTCTGCTGCCAGATTCATCCCCCCACTTGCACGAGGCCTTACTTCCACCCTCCAGCCTTCCCCGAGCCGCTGGTTCCCTTAGTCTGAGGATTACATGCCTCTTGTCATTCTCGTCCCCCCAGGATCTGACTCCAGTGTAAACTCCTGCTGCTCCCGGCAGCTGCAATTGGATGGAGAGAAGGTAAGGAGACAAAAAGTAAAGACAACGAGGCAGGAAAGAACGGAGGAAGGAAGAGATGGAGTCCATATTTCAGACTTGCTAAGGCTACTTCATGCTGTTGATTTGGCAATGAAACTGACAGCTGCCATCGCCTCATGAGCTCACACTCGGCTGTCCTGGACCAATTGCAGTCCGCACATCCACCCCGCCCCCAAGCTCATAGCTGTCTCTGCTTCACAGAGGACACATAGCTCATCCAGGTCACCATGGACATCAGAGCTTGAACTCTGACCTACTACTGCTACTATGGAGCTAAGGATGACCTTGAACTTCTTTCTGATCATCCTGCCTCCCTCTCCTAAGAGTGGAGATTCAATTCCCAAGACCCACTCCATCTTGAAAAATATCTCTTCTGGCTGGGGCTGTAGCTCAGTTGGTCACATGCTTGCCTAGTATGGACGAGGTCGTGGGTTTCATTCCCAGAGCTGCCTAAACTGGATGTGACGATACACACCTGTGATTACAACGCTCTGGAGTTAGAGGCAGGAGGGATCAGAAGTCAAGGTCATCCTTAGCTTCATAGTGAGTCAGGCCAGTCTGGGATATATGAGACCTTGTCTCAAAATGAACAAGAAGGGAAAGAGACACAGAGAGAAACAGAGAGACAGAGACAGTCAGAGACAGAGGCTGCCTTAGAAGACACAGATAAAATTCACCTGCTTTCTGCACCCAGAGGAAGCACACAGACTATCAGAGATCCAACCATGCTGTGCTCCCCACAATATCCCCTAGAGGAAGTTGACATGGATCCTGTGGTTTCCATAGACATCCTCACCATGAGCCCCTGAGCTGCCAACAGGAGCCCAGGTGTGGGGCTCTTGGCACTCACCACTCACCCCACCCCCAGACAAGAAAGAGTGGATCAGATCTAACTCATGCATTTTAACGACTTCTCCAGCACGCCTCGCTCCACCCGCTCGCTCACTCGCAGGAATAAAGGCTGACAGAAGCCGCTGAGTTAATCAGAGTGGATAATAGAGGAAAAGACAGGAATCGCTGGCCAAATTGCTGCAGAGAAAAAATGGGGCAAAATCATGAGAAGCAAGTCAAAAGTGTCCAATTGAAGTGTGGTGGTGTTTAAAGGGCAAGAACTGTGTCCCTGAAAATTCTAGTAGCACACATGCTCTGGGGGCCCCTGAGGATGCCTTCAGTCCTGAGAACCGTTTCTGGTGGTTTACAGATGAATTCCTTTATATCTGAATAGATATTTTAATGCATATTACAAAAATGCAAGTACCATATAAAACCTGCTATTCCATGCATATTATTGGCGAGAATGAGTCTGAGAAGATATTTTATTACTAGTCAATTAGAAGAAAAAATTTTATTCTTTAAAGGAAAGAAGAATATGATAAAAATATGATACTGGCTCGTGTGTGTGTGTGTGTGTGTGTGTGTGTGTGTGTGTGTGTACGTCTGTATGTATGTGTATGTCTATATATCTGTACATGATCTGTCTCTGTTGAGTGTCTATGTCTGTCTGTGTGTATGCATCTGTGTGTGTGTGTGTGTGTGTGTGTGTGTGTGTGTGTGTGTGTGGTATATGTACATACATGTGTGTGGGCACACAAGCCTGTGTATACATTCGTAGGCCAGAGGAGGACATCAGGTATCCTGTTCAATCTTAGTCCCTTGATTGTCTCTCACCGAACCTGGAATGCCAGCAAGCCCCATTGACCTTCCTGTCTCTGCCCCCCAAAGCCCTGGTTTATAGGCATATGCACAGCTATGCTCAGCTTTTTAAGTGTGTGTGGGGGGATTAGAACACAGTGTGCTTTCTAACCTACTGAGCTACCACCCCAGTTCTTGATGCAGGCTCTTCCGTGAGCAAAGCTTAGGAAAGAATATATGAATTCCTTGTTACTCACAGTAGGGTACATGGGTCAGCAGTACAGCACCATAGAGCAGTGTGTGTGTGTGTGTGTGTGTGTGTGTGTGTGTGTGTGTGTGTGTACCTTCTCCAGACCTACTCTGTCAGTAACTGTATTTTAACAAGAGCCCAGGTGCCTTGCATATACATCAATACACACACTGTTTTAAAAACACCCGTGAGAAGGAACCAGCTAGAGAATGCACAGCAGCCCCTCAGGTCCTCCACCAACAGCTCCAGTTGGCAGCACCAACTCCCACCAGTTTATTTGATTTCTGCCAAGGCTCTGACACGCCAACCATGTTGGCCTGCATGTGATGTCAAGGGTGGTACCACCCTGTGAAGGAGGATGCCAGCCAGGAGATGAACTCTTGCTTACTCTAACCTGGAGGTGAAAGATGGCAAAGCAGTGGCCATCCCACACTACCCTGGGGTCGATTCAAATGGAGCCAACCAATGGGGCTTCAACTCCTCTGCTCTCCTACTGTGACCCCCTCCAACCAAAACCCCACCCTTCACCCCGCACCCTGTCCCACACCTGCTAGCCAGTATACAGCTGCAGAAGCTTAATAGCCAGTATTATGGGATAGTTTCATTGGTCATGGCATCCTAACGTGTCTCACCACTGCTATAGAAAAGTAACATAGAGCTGGGTGGTGGGGGCGCACACCTTTAATCCCAGCACTTGGAAGGCAGAGCCAGGCAGATCTCTGAGAGTTCAAGGTCAGCCTGGTCTACAGAGCGAGATCCAGGGCAGGCACCAAAGCTACACAGAGAAACCCTGTCTCAAAAAACCAAAAAAGAAAAAAGAAAAAGAAAAAAAGAAAAAAAAATAAAGTCATTCGCAAAGAGAAAACAAATCTTTATCTTTAGGACAATGAAGACACTTTCAGACTTGGTCCCAGGGAAAGAGCACTGGACTAAGAGTCCATTCCAGCCATAATATTCTCAGCTGGGTGTGGTGGGCATTCCTTTATTTCCAGCACTCTGGAGGCAGAGGAGCAAGGATCACTGTGAGCCAGAGGCCAGTCAGGGGCTACAGAGTGAGACACTGTCTAGAACCAAACAACAAAAACCAAATGTAAATTGAACCTGCAAGACACCACTTCCCACCAGCCAGCAGGAGAGAACACAAATAATGCTAAGAGACAGGGAACAAGTGCTAAGGAGGACGGAGAAACCAGAGCCCCCTGCTCTGCTGGGAGCATAGAAAAGGGGACAGCCACCTGGAAAACAGCAGGCAAAGCCAGAAAACAGTAAACACGTGACTACCCTGTGACCCAGCAACTCCAGTCCCAGGTATCTTACAGCAGTGAAAACACATCTTCATACACACAAGAAAAAAAATGTGTACGCAGATGTCTATATGATTGCTATCTACAATAGTAGAAGTTCGGGAACAACTCACATGTCTATCAGTGGATGAATGGTGGGTAAATACAGTAGGTACACATATGAGGTGAAATACTATCTGCAATAAAAAGGAATAAAGTAGCCGGGCAGTGATGGCACATGCCTTTAATCCCAGCACTCAGGAGGCAGAGCCAGGAGGATCTCTGTGAGTTCGAGGCCAGCCTGGTCTACAGAGTGAGATCCAGGACAGGAACCAAAACTACGCAGAGAAACCAAAAAAAAAAAAAAAAAAAAGGAATAAAGTAGTGATCCATGCTACAGCATTCTGTTGAGGGAAAGACGCCAGTCACTGAGAACTGCATGTTGTATGATTGTGTTCCTGTGAAATGTCCACAACAGGGGAAAGTAATCAGTGTAGAAAGCACACCAGTGGTTGTCCAGCGTGTGCGTGTGTGTGTGTGTGTGTGTGTGTGTGTGTGTGTGTGTGTGTGTTAACGTGTGTGTGCAGGTGCATTGCACATGGAGTCCAGATGCCAACCTGGGGTGTTGTTTCTCGGCTACATATCCACCTCACTCTTTGTGACAGGGTCTGAAACCTATTAATTAGCCCAGGCTGACTGGTCAGCGAGCTCCCCCATTCCCTCCTCCCCAGTGCCGTGATCACAACTGTGGGCCATCACATCTGGCTTTTAACGTGAAGGCTGAGGCTCAGACTCAGGCCCTTGTGCTCATGCAATGAGCACTTCGCCAGCTAAGCCAGCTCCCCCGGCCCACTACAACTACTTAGTTCCACATTTCAGATGTGGGCTTGTGTAGTGTGGAGACATAATAACGGCCCTTGGAGATGTCCATCTCCTCAGTCCCAGCCCCCTAAGCATGTTAGTTACCATGGTGAGGAAGAGCTAGTTTGCAGTGGGAAGGAAGGCTACCCACCTGCTGGTTTGAAATGAAGGAGGTTTTCTTGGGGGACCCGATGGAAATGTAATCCCAAGGGATCTTAAAAGTAGGCAAGAATCAAAGAGGAGGGATAACAAGGACATGTGGCTACCATTGAAGTCCCAGGAAGGAAGCCCCGAGTGTGCGGCTTCCTCTGCAAGCTCAACAAGGAGAGGAAACCAGTTCTCTAGAACAGCCTCAGAAAAGGAGCCCAGCCCTGCCAGCACCTTGATCTTAGCCTAGCAAGATCCGTCCCTCTTCTGAGCTATCGAATCGGAAGATGAGCCACTAAGCTTGTGGCCATTTGCTGCTGCTGCAGCAGCAGCAGCAGCTGCAGCAGAGAATCCATAGGTGTACTGTGTCAGTTACACGAAAGTAACTGTTTAAAAACGGATGTTGCCTTAGGCTGCTGAAGTAGAAGTATGGGCTCTAGCAGAACGGAGGTGAGAGTCTCTTTATACTATAAGGGAGCTGGATCCCATATGGAGCTCAGCTCTCAATTATGTACTGTAAGAAGAAAGTGGGAAACCCTGCGTGGGCTCAAAGAAAAGTCGGTGTGTTGGTGGAAGGATCTTGCATGTCGGGTGAGGAGCTTCCCAGGGATAGGGAGTCTTCAACTGAGAGAAGATTGCTGCCTGACTGTTCTTGCTGGTAGCTATTGTGGGTCACAGAAACGGGTTGTTTTGTGGGACACGGCATGTCACTCGCAGATCCAAAGCTCAGCTTAAGATGAACTTGCTTCTCTCTTTAAAAAATGGTTTACTTGGAGGCTGGAGAGATGACTCCGTGGTTAAGAGCACTTGCTGCTCTTGGAGATAACCCAGGTTCGAACCCCAGCACCCATATGAGGCTCATAACCATCTGTCACTCAGCGACACCCTCTCTGGCCTCTGTGGGCATCAGGCATGCACTTGGTGCCCACACATACATGCAGGACAAACACGCATGCATATAAAATAAAAATTTTAAGAATTCTTTAAAAATGTTTTATTTTAGCCAAAGTACGTTTACTTAGGAAATGTAAATAAGCTGAGAGAGAGAGAGAGAGAGAGAGAGAGAGAGAGAGAGGCAGTCAATGGCTCCTCAGGTAAAGGTGTTTTCAGTCAAGCCTGATACCTGACCTCCAGTCCCAGGACCCACATGGGGGAATGAGAGAATGGATTTCCCCAAGTGGTCATCAGATCGCTACATGTGCATACACACAGTAAATAAATAAATGCAATAATAGTCATAATAATTTTAATTTAAAAACTAAAGAATAACTCAATGTTTTGGTGCAAGTCACGGATGCTTCTGGTGCCCTGCCCCACAGAGAGGAAAACCCAGGGTCTGTAATGTCATTGTCACATTCTCAAACCTGTCTCAGGTCAGATGGCCATGGGGTGCTTGCTGAACGAACTCGTGAACCCCAGACACAGACATTTTTAATTCGCAGCCTCCTGCGTACACAGCCTCTCACCTGCTCCCCCACTGCTAATCTCCCGGGAGCGTTCTTTCCAGTTCAATAAATATACATTTTTATCCTGGATGTAATGGAGCTGGCTAGACTGCAAATAGAATTCAGGGGGGCTGTGAACTCAAATGGGCGGGAAATTATATTCTTATTTTCACTTGCCTCAAACTGAAATTTCTCATTTCCTTCAGTTTGAACATGGACAGGCAAGCTAGGGAAGCTGGTGAGAGCTATAGGCAGACTCCCAACAATGCTGTTTGTGCTCACCTCTGCTGTGAGTTGACACCGGCTCTCACACCTTCGGATGGATCATGTCAGTGAATATGGTAATTAGGAAGCAAGTCGATCATCATATCAGGATTTTTAAAGCATGCACCTGTGTGTGCTCACACATACTGGTTTTTTTTTTTTCTTTTTAAATCAGCCCTACAACATTTTGACAATTGTTCTCTGATACTTGTCTTTGTGGAAATCTTAAACATCTTACGTGTTTAGAACAATTATTCTGAGAGATTTCTGTGAAGAAATGCTATTCTTCACAGCATGTTAAGAATCCATAACCTAGCCAGGCCTGGTGGTGCACACCTGTGGTGTGATCTTAGCACTTGGGAGGTGGAGGAAAGATCATGAGTTTAAGGTTCAGCTACAAAGAGACTTCAAGACAGACCTGGGCCACATAAAACCCTGTCTTTAAAAAAAATTCCTGGCTGGGGGGTGGTGGCACACACCTTTAACCCCAGCACTCGGAAGGCAGAGGCAGGCCGATCTCTGAGTTTGAGGCCAGCCTGAACTACAGAGTGAGTTCCAAGACAGCCAGGGCTACACAGAAAACCCTGTCTTCAGAAGAAAAAAAATTCCTTGGGGCTGGCAAGGTAAAGCACTGGCCATGTGAGCCTGATGACCTCAGTTCAATCCCTGGAACCCACATAAGAGGCGAAAGGAGAGAACTAATGCCACAAAGTTGACCTCCGACCTTCACAGTACACCATGGTATATCCCCACCCCACCCCCATCATCCACACATACAGTTTATGTATTTTTGGCAGGAGGATCACAAGAGCAATCATGCACCTACTTGGGGGTGTTGTTGGAGTATCCTATCAGGAGGATGAATGGTGGCCTCCATCCCTCATTTACATTTTTAGTGGCTTATGGCATCATTTACTTCCTTGATCCCCTTACAGCAGGCTTGTAGCTTGCTGTGGTGGACAGAACTACCTGGAGAAACCAGCAGCTCTCAGGGTGATGGTAAGGATCCTGTCCCCAGTGGATCACATGCACACAACAGCCTAGTGGTACCGATTCACTTGTGTTTCCCCACAGAACATCTAGTGACACCGGCCAGGAGCAAGGATGCTTCCTCTCCTGGACCTCTTTGCTGGGACCCATGTGTCCACAGAGGGGGACTCTACTCCCTGCAGCGCTGGCTCCTGTTAGTCTGCCGTGCTCCATGCACTACTTAGGGCTAATTGCCTCTAAGAGCTGAGCTCACTGGAGGGGAAAATGCAAGGCAGCCTGACCTTTGCTGGGCTCAGCCAGCCAATGCTTCCCACTCACCCGCCCTGCCTCTTCTTCTCCCTAGAATGATTGCTAATGGATGGAGGAGCTCCAGTCCCCAGGCTGAGGAATGGCCATAGTGACTCACTCAGTGCCAGCCAGGCAGGGGCTGCTGGGAGTCAGCACCAACACTCTGGCTTCTGGGCACCCCCAAATGCACAAGGGGCCAGAACATGGGGAAAGGACTAGAAGCATCTGGGGAAACTAGGGTGCCAGGGAGAGCTTGACACTCCACCCAGTTCTCACGCTCAGAGTGGGGAGAGTCGTTTCCATGCATCTGTCCAGAGTGTGTCAAGGAACAGATAAGTACTTCTGCTGGCAGACCCGGTGACCCTGCAGACTGTGAGAGAAAGAGAGGCCTCCTGGATTCATCCATTTGCATGAGGTTTGAAAGCAGGCAACTTTAACCACTGGGAATGTCCACCCGTGTAAAGATCCATCCAGAAATACACCTAAGATTGAGCGCTGGGTGGAGGGTGAGGAGTGCTTGGTGGCTATAAGGACTTGCTGAGCAAACATGAGGACTTACTTGAGTCTGGATCCCCAGCACCTGCGGAAAAAGCCAGGTGTGGAGTGATGAGAGCCAGGAGGATCCCTAGCCAGCCTAGATGAACTGGCGAGCTCCAGATTCAATGAAAGACCCTGTCTCAAGGGAACAAGGTGGAGCTTGATAGTGGTGGGTACCTGACATCCTCCTTTGGCCTCTGCACATGGGTTCATTAACCCGTGCATGGACCCAAACATGTATATACAACACACATAAAAATAAACAAAGGATTTTGTGTTAGGCTCTATTTTAGCAGCAATAGAAAGATTGAGGAGAACCAGAGGTCCACCCTGCTTGCCTCTGGAGGTGGAGAAGGAGGCAAGAAGAGGCAACAGGTCTCAGCTCAGTCAGCACAGCTTCATGACTTTGACACCCAGAGTGCAGTCAGTAGGATCAGCCTGATGACGTGGCCTCCATGGCTGAGTTATTAGGAGAGCCATCTGGAAGGTGCAAGAACAGCCAAGGTCTTAATGGATGCAAGCCAGTGTGGGTGGGTGGAGTCAGCCGACATGTGTTCTGGCCTGGGCCCTAGGACATAAGTGTGAGTCCCTACCTTGAGGCTTAGGTCTGGCCAGAAGACCAAGACACAATTGAATAGGTGACTGTTAACGAGAGGAGAGCAGAAGGACAGACAGATGAGGTAAGAGCACTGGAGGCAGATAGAGGACAGACAGGATCCACTGGGCTTGGGTATGTGGAAGAGACTAGAATTGGGAAGAACTGAACTCGAGGACCCGACAGGTTGAGGCAAGGCCAAGGCCAAGGCAGGCTGCTTAGGGGGCTAAGGTGGCTAGTAGTGCTCTAGAGGAGGCTCCCTGGAAAACTCCTGGGGAGCTCTAGTCAGAAACAGTATCACCTGACAGCGACAGCCAACCACACTCAGAAAGAAGGTCTGGAAGACCATGTGAAAGCTGAAACCTCACAGCCCTGGTGAAGTGAAGAGGCAGCTGCACTCTCTCAGGGGACAGGGACAGGGATGGAAATGCCCTGGTGGGTCTCATGGGACCCTCAGTACTGGAAGGGTCTTCCAGGTGGCCACACAATAGGGCACTCACTGGTGTGGCACTGTACCCCAAACCTCAGTTAAAATGGAAAACGCAATAAGGTTAGTGAGATGGCTCAGTGGATAAAAAGACTTGCTGCCAATCCTAATGATCAGAGTTCAATCCCAGAATCCATATGGCACACACACACACACACACACACACACACACACGCACACACACACACACACGAAATAAATGTAATAAAAAATTTTTAATGGAAAACTATTTAACATGCTAGGCATGGTGACTCATACCTGTAATCCTAGTACTCAGGTGGCGGCGGCAGGGGGATCAAGAACTCAAGGTTATTCTTGGTTAATTAGTGAGTTCCAGGCGAGCTGAAGTTATCTAACACCTTGCCTCCAAAAACAAAACTGCAAAGAAATCAGCTAACACATTTATTGGCTAATATTTTTCAGTGAGATTTGTTGAGGAACAAATCCCTCCTTTTATGCGATTGGTGTGTATATGTTCATGTGTGTGCAGGCATTTGGAGGCCACAGGTCTGTGTTTCCTTAATTGCTCCCCCACCTTATTTAAAAACAAACAAACATCTGTTTGTGCATGGGCGGGGTTACACAGGACCCAGGACGATGATCCAAAGACAGCTTGCTGCAGTCAGGTTGGTTCTCTTCTTCTCCTGTGTGGCTCCTGGAGACCAAACTCCACCCGTCAGACTTGGTGGCAAGTGCCTTTCCCAGCTGAGCCATCTCACCAGCTCTCCATCTTGTTTTTTGTTTTGTTTTTACGATTCATTTTATTTTTATTTAATATGTGTGGGCATTTCGCCTGCATGGATGTCAGTGCACCATGTTCACGCAGTGCCCACAGAGACCAGAAGAGGGCGTTGGATCTCCTAGCCACCATGTGGGTGTTGGGAATTGAACCCTGGTCCTCTGGAAGAGGAGCCAGCGCTCTTAACCATTGAGCCATCTCCCCAGCCTCTGATGTCCTCTTGTATCTAATGTGTGCAGCGGGTGAAGGACATGTGTTTGCCATCTGGTACTTTCGTCTGTCTCCCACAGTTACCTTGTGCCCTGTACAGCAGCAGATCTCATCTCCCACTAGCTCATGGCATCCACAGATTCTACTTCTGAGTCTGCTGGCAGTTAGACCTTCCCAGGCAGTCATGACTGGAACTGTGCAATACAACACCTTTGGGTGTCTTTTCAAAGCATTCTCACTTCTTCCACTCAGAGGAGTGTTTTGCAGAACCATAATGTATCTGTTTCTTTGTTATTGTTGCCGCATAACGTTCCGTTCCGGTGTGTGGACAGGAAGCCAGTTATTTACTCATGTGCCAGCTGATGGGCTGTGGGGGATTGTTTTCGGTTGGGGGCAACTGTAAATAAAGCTGTTAAAAACATTTGAAGGGCACATGTCATTTCTCTTGAATCTGTCTGTTTGTATTGGGGTTGGGGCAACTCAGGACAAGTCCAATATTAATGTCAGCGCCTGAGACTGGGTGCTAAGTGGTTACTAGGTAAAGTACTCACGTGATCCTCAGACTAGACAAGGGAACAGGGCTGAAGGGCTGGGCATCCTGTCTGGAGCCCCATGGTTAATGGTTCCCAGCCAGCATACCCTTCTCCAGAACCAGCAGACCCAAAGACAACTCCGACCTGACAACTGGGGCTGTGACAGAGGACCCAGGTCTAAGGAAGAAAACAATGAAAGAAGAAAAAAACGTAAGAGGCGGCAATGTGAAAGCAAAGAAAACCAGACACAGTGAAATACTAATTCATCTGAAGCCAGGCATTCCCCTCTGCTCCCCACATCCCTTGGTCCCCAGCAAATTTTCAAATTAAAGTGCTGAAGGGCCCTTCTCTCTCCTCACCCCCAGGTGGCCACAATTGGCAGAGAGAGCGCTGTGGACAGAATATAGTCTGAACCAGCAAATCCATGTCACCCCCCAGCAGCAGACAGGCCCCTATCCCAGCCTGCTGGGAGGTGACATCCCCTAGCCTGAGGCAGGCTTGACCCTGGCAGGGCCGCAGGGAGGAGGGAGGTTAATGAGATTTGGATGAACCTGCGGTCTCCATTTTGTGAGGAAGAAGGCTCAGAGCGCTGCTAATTAAAGGGAGCTGACCTGTGAAATGAGCCTGGGGATGGGTGGCAGGGAGGACGGGAGGAGAATGGCCCTTCCTAGTGCAGTAGGGAGAGCAGGCCCAGAGACTGGACGGGTTTGTCGGAGGACCCTCAGCCGATCCCACTGGAGCTGGATACAGAAGGTGGAGGTGGAAGAAAAGTCTGAGAAAGGAGATGGATAGCGAGGCAGAGGGGGGACCTGGAGAGGCGGCTCAGTTTAGCAAAAGAGTTTGTCTTGCAAGCATGAGGACCCAAGTTTGATTCCCACCACCCAAAGAATGCTCAGCGCTCAGGGCAGGCTTCTACCAGGAGGGACCCGGAGACAGTACTCGGTCATTAAGCTAGCCAGGTATATCTGACCCCATACTTAGAGCAGCACCTTCCAGATGCTGGGGTGAGGCGGGCTGGCACACGCTGTCCTGTTACAAATACAAATAGTGCCTCTTTCCCAGTCCCAAGTGAAAACGTCTGTGACTCCCCCATCCCAGCCACACTTGATAAACCCTGATGTGCCCAGCCAAGGCTCCTTTGGCATGAACTCCACAAATGACTCTAACACGTGGAGCAGTGCTTATAAATTTTGAACATTCCAGAAATATTTGTCAGAGGGAGGAAGGCATGAAGGAATAGGGGAGTTCCCACTGAGTCAGGAACTGTATGGAACAGCATCCCACAGAAAGCCTGTGCAGGACCTGCCTGGTGCAGGGTGGCTCTCAGTGTTGTTGATTGACTTCTGCAGCAGTCCTGACCACCTAGGCCCCAGGGCTGGGGTGTTGGGATAAGGCAGGCTTGGCCCAGCCAAGTGCCAGGTTCAGGCAGGGAGGGGCACTCTGCTGCTGTCAGTCTTCTCTGGCCACACCCACCTCCCCAGCCCAGCCCCTCCCTCTCCTTTCTCCTTTTCCTTTCTGAGATGAGACAGTGAAATGATTTTTCTACTTGAGCAGTTTTCAATTTAGATTAAGAAAAATGCAGGCTGCAGTCACTCAGCAAGAGCCCCAACAGCCTTGTCCCTTTGGGGACTGGGGTCTGCTCAGCCGTTGGCAGAGCACAGCTGGCCGCAAAGTGAGGTTTGAAAACGGTCGGTAAGCACCTCTGCCTCCCCCAACCCATCCGCTGGCTTGGTTCCTGCCTTTCCCACCAAAGGCCCAGGACACGGAATGAGATAGAATTTAGCAGATCAGGCTCTGGCCATGAAGCTGTGTGACCTCAGGTGGGTGCCAGGCCTCTCTGAACCCTCCTTCTAGAGAGAAGGCCCATGATAAACTTTCTAAACTGGTCCCCACCTCCTACCAGATCAAAGGGCCTCTCAGCCCCACAGCCTGTGGAAGAATGAACAGCAGTGAGGGCAGGAAGAGGCTGAGCTGAGTACAGCCAGGTAGGCAGAGCCTCAAAAACCCCAGCGCAGAAAGGAGGTTAGGTGGGCTGAGAGTGAGGGAGATCAACACGGAAGTCTACGGGGTGACCTTGAAGGTTGAAAGTCAACTACCAAGTCCAGGTAGTTTGTGTGTGTCGGGGGAGGGGAGGAAGGAGGCAGAATGCTGGGGTCCCCTGTAGTCTTCATGCTGGGGGAAATCTGAGGCTGGTGGAGAACACTACTCTTCAGTGTTATCCTGGTGGATGACGTCACCGTGTGACTCGGTCACTCAACCTCTCTGAGCCCCTCTAAGCACTAATCTTCCCAATTGTTTTGTGTTTATCTTTGCTGCGTAGACCTCAGAGGCATGATTTATATCTGGTAAGATGCATCTGTCTGGCTTTGTTTCTTTGAGATGGGGTCTCACTATGCAGCTCTGGCTGGCCTGGTATTCACTATGTAGCTGGCCTCCAACTCATTAGAGATCTGCCTGCCTCCACCTTCAGAGTCCTGGGACTAGAAGAATGCTTCACTACTTTGATAAGTTTTTAAATCCATGCAAGTCATGTTACTGTCACCTTAATAAAAAAAAATGAATAGTTTGGCCTCAGATGTCCTCTTGAAGCTGGGTGTGGTGGTGTGTGTCTGTGATCTCAGAGCCTGGGAGGCTGAGGCAGGAGGAGCTGAACTTTGAGGCCAGCCTGGGCTATCTAGGGAGATGCCCACACATAGACACCATCACGTAGACCCATGTGTGCCCTTCCGAGGATGCCTAGAAGTCCAGGTGTGCTGTGGGTCACCTGCCACCAGCCATGGTGCAAACTGCAAGTCCCTCTCTACCAGATGACAGCTCCAGCTGGCAGCCAGACCCCAGCCACTCACTCTGACCTTTTTATTCTGATTCGTTTGTGGGTCCATAAGCTTCTGAAAGGAGGGTCTGTGTCTTCCAGCACCACACATCACCAAGTCTCAGCACCCTGTAGGAACCTGTAAATAGCAGGTGCTCAACAGTGGATGCGTGAGAAGGGGGTGGCCAGCCCATGTCTGAGGGTCTCCCTGGCGACTGCCCTTCGAGCGCTGCTCTCACCAGTACCCTTGTTGTTGTCCTGTGAGTGTCTGGCCACAGTCAGCAGCACATGCTCCTTACACGCTCAGAACATTTTCAGTCTCTGCAGCCATCTCTCCCGACAATCCCATCCATAGCATCAGGCACATGTGGGGCCGGTGCATACAGAAACTCTCATTTTGAAGTGATTTTAAACAGTACAGAAAAGTTGCAAAAGGCCACTTCTAGATGCCTGCCTCATCTGCTTCAACCTTTTCTTTCTTAAGTGCTTACAGATGCCTGGCTTTATTGGTCACATAGATGAAAGCACATATTGCCCTAGGTTGTGTTACTATTAAAAAGTACTTGAGTGGCCAAATGAGGTGAGTCAGCAAATAGAAGTGCTATACACACACACACACACACACACACACACACACACACACACACACCACTAGATTGATTAATTAATTAAAATTAAAAAAAAGTATGTGAAGGCCTGGGGTATGGCTTAGTGATAGAACACTTACCTAGCACGTCTGAGGTCCTAAGTTCAATCCCAGAATCTACTGCAAATTTTAAAAAAAAGGGGGGGAAAGAAACAGGGCTGGGGGTGTAGCTCAGTTGGTAGAGTGCTTGCCTAGCATGCTTGAGGCCCTGGACCAAGTCTGCATAAACTAGAGGTGATAATGCATGCCTATAATCTCAATTCTCAGGAGGTGGAGGCTGAACGATCAGAAGTTCAAGGTTATTCTTGGCTATGCATCAAGTTCAAGCCAGCCTGGGCTACCTGAGACCCAGGTTAAAAAGAGGAGGAGGAAGGGGAGGAGGAAGAGGAGGGGGAGAAGGAGAAAAGGGGGAGAAGGAGGAGAGGAAAGAAGGAAGAAAGGAAGGAAAGGAGCGAAGGAGGGAGGGAGGGA
>CABHPH010158654.1:0-36350 GCA_902168325.1 Peromyscus nudipes
TTAGTCCCCAGTAAGAAGCTAGAGAAGGCTTTAGGCCCCTGAGAGAACCTGTAGGAAGTTTTAGGCTCCAGTGATAACCTGGGGAAGGCATAGGGCTCAGTGAGACTTTCAGAATTTCTTAGATCTCAGTCAGAATATGCAGAAGGCCTATAGGCCCACTGAGAACCTCTAAAAGCCTTCAGGCCACAGTGAGAACCTGGGGAAGATATGGACTCCAGTGAAAACCTGGGGAAGAACAAAGGCTTCAATGACCCATTGGAGAAAGCCTCAGATCACAGTGAGAACCTGGAGACTTCAAGCCACAGTGAAAAGATGGTGAAGCCATACACCCAAGTGACAACCTGAGAAAGCCTTAGGCTACAGTAGGAAACTGCAAAAGGACTTCAAAAAATGTGAGAGTCTGGGAAGACTTTAGGCTCCACTGACAACCTGTGAAGGCCTTAGTACCCCGTGATAATCTCACAGAGGCTTTAAATTATACTGAGAAACTGGAGCAGATTTAAGGGCCACTGAGAACATGAGAAAGGCTTTAGACCACATTTAGACCCTAAGGAATACCTTAAACTCCAGTGAGAATCTGTAGAAGGTTTTAGGCCACAGTGAAAACCTAGAGAAGGCCTCAATGAGAATTTAGGGAAGGTCTCAATGAAAATTTATGGGAAGCCTTATTTCATAGTGAAAAACTGGAGAACTTAATCCCCAGTGAGAATCAGTAGAAGGTTTTAGGTTCCAGTGAGATCCTTAAAAAGTCTTAAGAATTCAAAGAAACCTAGAGAAGACCTGAGATCCCAGTGAGAACCTGGAGAATGCCATTAGCTCCAGTGAGAAAACTTTAGAAGGTAGTAGACCACAGGGAGAACATGGAGAAAGTCTTTAGACACAGTGAGAACCTGTCAAAAACCTTAGAGACATTGTGAGAACTTCGGAAATATGTAGGCACCAGTGAGATCCTAAGTAATGTCTTAGCACCAGTGAGAACTTCTAGAAATTTTAGGTAACAATAAGAACATGCAGAAGGGCTACAAACCTAACAAAGACTTTCTGAATGCCTTGTAGACTTAGTGAGAATTTGACAAAATTATTATGTTCCAGTAAGACCCCGGGTAATGCCTTAAGCTCCAGTGAAAACCAAGGCAAAGGTTTAAGCGTTAGTGAGAACATGTGAAAAATCTTAAGACCCAGAGAAAATCTAAAGGTCTAACAGACCCTGTGAGAACTTGGGAAAGTTTTTAGGCAGCAGTGAAACCCTGTGGAAAGCCTTAGGCTTCAGTGAGAATGTGGGCAAGGTTTGAAGACTCATTGAGAACATGAGAAAGGACTTAGACTCCAGTGACCACCTAGAAAGGCCCTAAGCCACTGTAAGAACCTGTAGAATGCTTTAGGTCTCAGTGATAACCTGGAGAAAGTGTTATGTCTCAATGAGATTTTAGGGAAGGCCTTGGATCACAGTGAGAACCTGGTTAATTCCTTTAGACCCAGTTAATACCTATAGAAAGCCAGATTGAGAACATGAGGAAACCATTCAGACATAGTAAAAGCATGTTGAGGGGTTTATAGAAATAGGGAGAACTTGAGAAAAATTTTAGGTTCCAGTGAGACCCTGGGTAATACCTTAGGCTCCTGTGAGAAGCTAGACAGGGCTTTAAGACCCATTCAGAACCTGGAGAAGACCTTAAGCCCTGCTGACAACCTAGGAAAGGCATTAGGCCCCAGTGAGAAACTGAAAAAGCTTTAAGAACCAGTGAGAACATGGGAAAGACCTTAGGTCCCATTAAGATCCTGATGAATGCCTTAGGATCCAATGAGAGCCTGGGCAAGGATTTTTGACCCAGGGAATACATGGGGAAGGCCTTATATACCAGTTAAATCCTAGAAAGACCTTAGTCCCTAGGGAGAACCTTTAGAAGGTTTTAGATTCCAGTGAATACCTGGAGAAAACCGAAAGCCTCAATGAGACTTTGGAAAAGGCCTTAGATACTAGTGAGTACCTAGAGAAGACCTTAAGCACCAGTGAGAATCTGGAGAAGGCCTTCAGACCTAGTGAAAAAATGTTGAAGACCTTAAAGAACCAGTGTGAAATTGAGTAAATGTTTAGGCCCCAGTGAGATCCTGGGTAATACCTTAGGCTCCTGTAAAAATCTGAGCAAGGCTTTAAGACACATTGAGAACATGGGAAGGACTTAGACCCCAGTGAGTATCTGTAAAAAATTTTAGGCACCAGTGAATACCTGGGGAAGACCTAAGGCCTCAGTGAGACTTTGGAGAAGGCCTCAGATACCTATGAGAACCTGGGAAAGGTTTTATTCCAAACTGAGAATGGGGTCTTTAACCCAGTGAAAACTAGTTGGAGGTTTTAAAGACCCCAGGAAACCTAACAAAAAGTTTTGGGCCCCAATGAGACAACTTGGTAATGCCTTTGTCTCCAGTGAGAACCTAGGAAAGGCTAGACTGAGAACTAGTAACAACATGGGAAGGCCTTAGGCCCCAGTGAGAACCTGCAAAAGGCCTTAGACACAAGTGAGAAATAGGAAGGCACTATGCCCATGTGACAACATGGGAAGTCCTTAGGTGCCACTGATAACCTAGGAAAAGCCTTACACCACAGGGAGAACCTGGGGGAAGTTTTAACACCCAATTAGAACATAGGAAAAACCTTAGGCCTCATTGAAACACTCAGGAATGCCTTAAGATCCAGTGAGAACCTTAGATGGTCCTAGGCCTCAGTGAGAACCTGAAGAAGGCCTTATTGGTCAATGAGATTTTGAGGAAGCCTTTAGATTGCAGTAAGAACCTGAGGATGCCCATAAACTCCAGTGAGAACCTATAGTAGGTTTTAGGCACCAGTGAAAACCTGTGGAAGGCCTAAGGCCTCAATGAGACTTTGAAGAAGTTCTTAGATGGCTGTGAAGACCTAGGGAAGGCCTTAATCCCCTGCAAGAACCTCTGGAAGGTTTTATGCCAAAGTGAGAACACGGAGAAGATCTAAAGACTCAGTGAAAATCAGTGAAAGGCTTTAAGGACCCTGTGAGACCTAGGAAATTTTTTTAGGTCCTCATATGACACTTGGGAATGCCTTTGTCTCCAGTGAGAATGTGGGCAAGATTTAAGACCTACTGAGAACACAGGAAAGGCTTTAGGCCCTAGTGATAACCTGAGTAGGCTTTTGGCCCAAGGAGAACCTTCGAAATACCTTAGATACCAATGAGAAACAGGAAGGCCCTATGCCCAAGTGGCAACCTGGGAAGGTCTTAGGATGCCACTGATAAATGGAGGAAAGCTTTAGGCCCCAGTGAGAACCTGGTGGAAGATTTAAGAACCAGTGAGAATGTAAGAAAGACTTTAGGTCCCACTGAGTACCTGAGGAATGCCTTAAGCTCCAGTGAGAAAATGTAGAACATTTTAGGTCATGGGTAATACATGGAGAAGGCCTTCAGACACAGTGAAAATATGTTGAAGGCTTATAAACCTTGTGAGAACATGCAGAAATTTTAAGGTTTCTATGAGACACTTACTAATGTCTTGGTCTACAGTGATACCTGGACAAGTCTTTAAAATACAGTGAGAACATGGGGAAGGACATAATTTCCAGTTAAAAGCTGGAAAGGCCTTGGGCCTCAGTAAGAACCTGTAGAAGGTTTTAGGCACCAATGAGAAGCTGGGGAAGGCTGTAGGCCTCAATGAAACTATGGAAAAGGACTTAGATCACACTGAGAACATACAGAATGTCTTAAGCATCAGTGGGAACCTGTAGAAAGTTTAGGCCACAGTGAGAAAATGGGGAAGTCTTCAGATGCAGGGAAAATCTGTCAAAGTCTTCTAAACTCTGTGATAACATGGAAAAAATTTTAAGCACCATTGAGACTTTAGGTAATGCCTCAGGCACCAGAAGAGCCTTGGCAAGGTTTTAAGATTCAGTGATAACATGGGGAAGGCCTTAGACCTCAGTTACAACCTGGAAAGGCCTTAGGCCTTAGGCCACAATGAGAACCTGCAGAATATTTTAGGCCAGAGTAAGAACCAAGGGAAGGTCTTGATATCCAGTGAAAACCTGCCAATAGCCTTATAGAAAGTGTGAGAACTCATGAAATTTTTTATGTATCAGTGAGAACTTGGGTAATGCCTTAATTTCCCATTGAGAACCTGAGCAAGGCTTTAAGACCCATTGGAAACTTGCATAAGGTGTTAGATCCCAATGAGAACATGGGAAGGCTTTCGACCACAGTGACACCCCTCAGAAGACTGAAGCCTCCAGTTAGAACCTGTAGTGGGCTTTAGTCTCCACTGAGAACCTGGGGAAGACCAAAGCCTCAATGAGACTTTGGAGAGGGGCTTTGATACTGTGAGAATCTCCAGAAGGATTAAACCCCACTGAGAACATATAGAAGATTAAAATCCACAATGAGAAAATGGGAAAGATCTTCAGACCCAGTGAAAATCTGTCAAGGGCCTTAGAGACCCTCTGAGAATAGGAGAAAAATTGCAGGGCCCAGTGAGATCCTGGCTAATGCCTTAGGTTCCAGTGAGAACCTGGGAAGGCCTTGGACCCTATTGATAACTTGGGGAAGGCCTTAGGCCCTAGTAAGAATCTGAAACTTTCAGATGCTGTGAGAATATGGGAAAGACCTTAGGCACCATTGAGACACTGAGGAATGCCTTAAACTTCAGTAAGAACCTGTAGAAGGTTTTAGGCCACAGTGGGAGCATAGGGAAGCCTTTATCCATCAATGAGACTTTGGGGAAAGCCTTAGATTACAGTGATAACCTATAAAAGTCCTTAAGTCCCAGTGAGAACCTGTTGAAGGTTTTAGGCCACAGTCAAAACATGAGGAAGGTGTAGCTCTAGTTATCTCCAGTCCTGCCTGGGTCCACAGCCACTCAGATCCAAACAAACACACAGAGGTTTTTATTATTTAAACTATTTGGTCTAATGACTCAGGCTTCCTGCTATCTAGTTCTTATATCTTAAATTTACCCATTTCTATTAATGTACAAGTTGCCATGTGGTTTGTGGCTTGCCAGTACTTTACACCTTACTTCTCATGGCAGCGGCAACTGGCAGTGTCTCCTGACTCAGCCTTCCACTTCCCAGAATTCTCTTCTCTGCCTATACTGTACTTCCTGTCTGGCAACTGGCCAATCAGCACTCTACCCATCAACCAAACCGGAGCAACACGTTCATGGCACACAGAGCCATAATCACAACAAGGAGGCATTCAAACCTAGTAAAAACATGTTGAAGGCCTTATAGTACCTGTGAGAACTTGAGAAAAAATTTAGGCCCCAGAGAGACCCTGGCTCCTGTGTGAACTTGGTCAATGATCTAAGACCCATTGAGAACATGAGAAAGGACTTAGATCCCAGTGACAATCTGGGAAGGCCTTGGGCCTCAGTGATAACCCGGAGAAACTTTAGGGCCCAGTAAGACCATGGGAAAGGCCTTAGGCCCCATCAAGACCCTGAGGAATGCCTTAGACTCTAATGAGAACCTAGGCAAGGATTTAAGGCCCAGTGAGAACTAGGGCAAAGCATTAGATTCCAGTGACAAGGGAAGCCTTGAACCCCAGTGAGAACTTGTAAAAGTTTTAGGCTCCAGAGAATACCTGGGGAAGGCTTAACTAAGACTTTGGGAAAGGCCTTAGAATGTAAGGGTCTGAGGAAACACTGAAGGAGACCCCAGACCAAATAGTATGTAAAAGCAAAGAGTGCATATTAATATTCTAGCATATGCAGGATCGTTCACCTATACAAAATGGTTATGATCCTAAGAGGAGCATGGAAGTTCCTTTTAGGCACAGCTAAGGGGTGTTTCAGGAACAGTTAGGTCATCTCATGAATAATTGGTTAAGCAAGCAGCACTTACATTAGTATAATTTTAATTGGCTGAGATTTAGTCCTATCATTTTTGGATATATTTGCACAAGCTTGGGCAAATTCACATGTGACTCAGAAGGGGCTGCTGGATTTGTCCTTGAGGCATGATGAGGCTGACCTAACTTAGGCCAGTGTTTGTTTTCTCTCATCCCTGAGTGTAAGGCTATTGTGGATAAATGGCCCTTTGTAGGACAGACACCTGTTTTGCCTTTTTCAGAGAACTGAAACCTAAACTCAGCTGGGAAAGTGGGAGAGTTTAAACCCTTCAAGATACCTGTGAGAACCTGGGGAAGGCCTTAAGCCCCTGTAGAAGATTTTATACCACAGTGAGAATTTGGGGAAGGTCTTCAGACCTAGTATGTCTTAGTTAGTGTTCTGTTGCTGTGAAAAGACTCCAAGACTCTTATAAAGCAAAGCTTTAATTGGGGTTTGCTTACAGTTTCAGAGACTAAGTCCATTATCCTCATGGCAGGGAGCATGGCACACAGGCAGACATGATACCTGAGAGTTCTACATTCAGATCTATGGACAGAAGGAAGAGAGAGCCACTGAGTCTGACTTGGGTTTTTTTTTCTTTCTAATTAAAGAAATTGAGAAAAATTTTTCATTCATTTTACACACCAATCAAAGATCCCCCTCTTCCTTCCTTCTGCCCCCCTCAGCCTCCTCTCCCAACCCACCCCCCACTACCACCCACAATAAGGCAAGGCCTCCCATGGGGAGGCACATTCAGTAGAGGCAAGTCCAAGCTCTTCTCCCTGCCTCAAGGCTGCATGAGGTGTCCCATCATAAGTAGTGGACTCCACAAAGCTTGCTCATGCACCAGCGATGGATTCTGATCCTACCGCCAGGGGGCCTCCCAAGCAGATCAAGCTACACAACTGTCTCACCATGCAAAGGGCCTAGTCCAGTCCCATGTAGGCTCCACAGCCATTGATCTAACTTTCATGAGTTTCCATTAGTTTGGTTTGGTTGTCCCTGAATGTTTCCCCATCATGATCGTGCTGCACTTGCTCATAGAATCCCTCTTCTCTCTCTTTGACTGGACTCCTGGAGCTCTATCTAGTGATTGGCTGTGGATCTCTACATCTGCTTCCATCAGTCATTGGAAAAAAGTTCTGTGATGATAGGATATTCACTGATCTGATCTCTGGGGCAAGCCAGTTCAGTTTAGGCACCCTCTCCACTATTGCTAGTAGCTCAAGTTGGGGTAATTCTTGGGGATTCCTGGCAACTTACCTAGCACCGGATTTCTCTCTATCCCCATGATATCTCCCTCTATCATGGTGTCTCTTTCATTGCTTTCCCCCTCCCTCCCTGTTCCAGCTCAACCATCCCATTCCCTTATGTTCTTATCCCCTATCCCCTAACCTCCATTGTCCATCTCTCCTCCCCAATTTACTCATGGAGCTCTCATCTATTTCCCCTTCCTAGGGTGGTCCATGTGTCCCTCTTTGGGTCTGGACCAAGAGGTGAGTGACTCCTCTCCCACCCAGAGAGTCCAGCCTCTGGAAGCCAGGTCCTGGGACACAGCCAGTCCCTGGGAACCCACACCCAACTCTGCCCCAGTTGCTGGCTTGGGCTTGTGATAATCTCAAAGCCCACTCTTAGTGACACATCCTCCAATAAGGCCACACCTACACTAACAAGCCACACTCCCTAATCCTTTCAAATAGTGCCACTCCATGGTGACAAAGCATTCAATTATATAAGCCTATGGTGGCCATTCTTATTCAAACCACCACACAGTGAATACCCATTAAAGGCTTTAATGACCCTTTGTGAACTAGGGAAAATTTTCAGGCCCAGTGAGACCCTGGGTAATGTCTTAGTACCAGTGAGAACCTGGGCAAGGATTTAGGATCCAGTGAGAACATGGGGAAGGCCTTAGACCTCAGTGAGAACCTATAGAAGGCCTCAATGAGAACCTGAAGAAAATGTAAGGCCTCAATGGGACTTTGGGGAAGGCCTTAGAGCCCAGTAAGAACCTGGAGAAGGCTTTTAAATACCAGTGAAAACCTGTAGAAACTTTTAGGATAAATGAGAACATTTGTAAGGCTTAGAGACCCAGTGAAAACAGTTAAAGTTCTTATAGACCCTGTAAGATCTTGGGAAATTTTTTGTTTTTGGTGAGAGCCTGGGTAATGTCTTAAGCTCCAGTGAGAACCTGGGCAAGGATTTAAGACTCACCGAGAACACTGGGAAGGCCTTAATATCCAGTGACAACCTGGGAAGGCCTTAAGCCCCAGTAGCAATTTAAAGAAAGTTTTAGGCTCCACTGACAATGTGGGGAAGATAATAAGATTCTAGAGACAGCCTTAGGTCCTGGGGCTTAGGCCTCTGTGAGAACCAGGAGAAGGCAAGGATTTAAGACTCACCGAGAACACTGGGAAGGCCTTAATATCCAGTGACAACCTGGGAAGGCCTTAAGCCCCAGTAACAATATTTAGAAGGTTTTAGGCCACAGTGACAACATGGAGAATGTTTTCAGACCTGCTGAAAACATGTTCAAGGCTTTATAGGCCCTGTGAGAACTGGAAAAAAATTTAGGTCTTTTGAGAGCCTGGGTAATGCCTTAGGCTCCAGTGAGAACCTGGGAAAAGTTTTAAGACCCAGTGAGAATATGGGGAAGGCCTTAATATCCAGTAACAACATGGGAAGACCTTAGGCCCCAGTGAGACCTTGAAGAGTGCTTAAGATCCAGTGAGAACCTGGGAAAGGCCTTAGGTCCCAGTGATAACTGAGAAGTCCTTAAGCCCCAGAGAAAACCTGAAGAAAGCAGTAGACTCCAGAAAGTCCCAGAAGAGACCTTCAGCCCCATTGAGAATATGGAGAAGGCCTCTGGTCCAGAGAGAACCTGAGTAAAACCTTAGGACCCAGTGAAGACCTGGTAAAGACATTAGGCCCCAGTGAGAATGCAGTGTAGCCCTTAAGCCATAGAGCAAAAGCCTGAGACCTCAGTAAGTACTGGCAGAAGGCCTTAGGCTCCAGTCAGAATCTGAGAAGGGCTTAGGCTTAGAACCCAGTGAGAACATGGGGAAGGCCTAAAGTGTGTGATACCTGACATAAGATCTTGGTCCTCTGTGATATCTTGGATAAGTCTTCAGTATCTGTGACATCCTGGAGAAGTTCTCAGCTCCCATTATAAACCTTGGAGGGATGGAGGCCCCTGAGGAAGGCCTGAGTCCCAGAGAGACACTGTGCAGACCTTAAGCCACAGAATGGCCCTGAAGGAAACCTTTGACCTCTGTGAGTGACCCGTCCAGCAGGTCCAGTTCTCGAGCCGGGAAACACCTTAAAGAACCATGGGGAGAGAAGGGAAGGGAGCCAAGCACAAAATGAGAGACTGAGTCAATCTGAGTCATGTCAAGGCTCCGTTTATTGATTAGGGACTGAGGTTTTTATACAGGGTTTCAGGTAGGGAGGGGGCAGAGAAAGGAGAGTGGAAAATTTTCAGAAGAAGTCAGAGTGAAGGGCGGAGGCGAGGTCTCTTTGGTCCAAGGCTCTGCAGCTGGCAGATTACTGTTCAAGGCTATATCTAAAAAGTATACTTCTTAGTTAGGCCAAGGCCGTCCTGCTTTTGCAAGTCTTGCAGTCAGCCAAGGACGTCTGGTTTTGCCAGACTCCAAGCAGAAATACAAAGCATAACAATCCTGAGTCAAACTGTCCTGGGTCAGTCTCCAACATGTGAGACCCTGGGAATTCATCAGGTACCATTAGAACTTGGAGATAAACTTCAGCCACCTTGAGACCCTGGGCAAGATGCTAGAATCCCAAAGTTGTTACTCCTCTGGAAAGGCCCAAGGTCCAGGTGAGATCCTGAGGAAGGCTTTAGCTAAGGATGTTATTTGGAGAAATCCTTATGCCTCAGTGAGAATGTGGGAAGATGTTATGTTCCCTTGGGAGGCCTTAAGCACTAGTCAAGTCAGGAAGCCCCAGTGAGACCCTGGTAAAGTCCTTGGGCCCTAGAGTGATCCTGGGGATGCCTTATGTTCCAGAAAGACCTTACTGAATGCCTTAGATCCCCAGAGAGACCATAGAAAGATCTTGAGTCCAGTGTAACCCTGGGAAATCCTTATACCTTACTGAAGCCCTGAGAAGCTCTTAAGCTCAAATCAAACTTTGAAAAAGACCTTAGGTCCCAGTGAGTTCCTAGGGAAAGTATAAGGCAAGTTTAAATCCTGGAGACAGCTTTAGGCCCCACCTAGACCCTGGGGAAGACCTGGGATCTCAATGAGAATCTGGGGAAGACTTCAGGCCCTAATCAGTCCCTTCAGGTCTCAAAGCCTAGTGGTAAACTAGGGAAGGCCTTCAAAGTCAATAATAAGCTAGTGAAAGCATTATGACCCACTGAGTACCTAGGAAAGCCTTAATGAGACCCAGTGAGACTCTGAGAAGGTGCTAAGACCTAGTGAGGCCATCTGAATAGGGCTTCAGACCAGAGAGGGCCTGCAAAATGTCTTAGGCCTCAGTGCAAACCTGGGAAGGCCTTGAGCCCTAGTACAAATCTGGGAAAGCCTTAGGGCCCAGTGAGAACCTGAGAAAGATCTTAAGCTCCAGTGAGAACCTGGGGAGAAGGTCTGCTACCCCAGTAAATACCAGGAGAATATCTTAGGTCCCAGTCAGAACCTGAGAACACCTTAGGCCCCAGTGAGAATACAGGGAAAGCCTTAGGTGCAATGATACCTGATGTAAGACCTTAATCCTCTGTGATAGTTTAGATAAGTCCAAGGTCTCATACCCTGGAGAAGTTCTCTGCCCCATTATGACTCTTGTAAGGCTGTAGGCTCCTGGGAGAACTTGGGTAAGGCCTGTGCCCCAGCGAGACACTGGGAAGGCCTTATGCCACAGAGACCCTAGGGGAACCTTTGAACTTAGTGAGACCCTGCTATAAGATATTAGACCCCATTTAGACCCTGGTGATAACATTTGGTCACATTGAGACCCTGAGGAAAGCCTTTGGCTACAGTTGGGCTCTAAGAAAAGCCTTGGGCTTCAGTAAGTTCCTGGAGAAAATCTTAGGCCCCACTGAGACCCTGGTAAAGCCTGGTCCCAATGAGTCTCTGTGAAAGGCCTTAGTGTTTTTGAGACCATGAAGAAGTCCCTTAGGCTCCCATTCAATCACTGGAAAGGACTTAGGCCCTTGTAAGTCCATCTACAAGTTTTAGGCTTAAGTGATACTCTTGGGAAGGTTTAGCAAGTACTGACATGTGAGCTTAACAAGATGGCTCAGCTTGTAATGGTTACTAAGCCTGATAACCTGTGCTTGCCCCTAGGACTCATTCTGTGGAAAGAGGGACTCTTGCCCTGTGGATTGTCACTTGACTTCAACATTTGGAAGTAAACAGAAAAACAATTCATTAGTTAAAACACAGAGATAAAAGAAGAAGAAGAAGAACTGCTAAGACTTCAGGCAAGTCTGAGTTTTCCTGAGGCCATGGGATCCTGGGCCGTGAAAGCCCACAGATACTCTAGAGAAAGTCTTCTTCCCTACTGAGACACTTATGTAGTGTTTGAGTACTGGAGAGACTCTGGAAGATTCTCGTGCTCTGCTGAGGCCTTGGAAAGGGTTGTGAGGCTACCGAGCCCCTGAGGAGGGAGGAGAGCACCTTTAGGACACTGTAGAAGGGCCTCGAACCTCAGAGATTCTTTAAAAAACCCATGAGCCCCACTGAGAGCTGGAGGAGAGCCAGGAACAATGTTAAATCTTGAGCAAGACCTTGAATCCCACGTGATCCGGAGGAAGACTAGCCTTTCCTGAGCTCCTAGGGAAGTCTTGTGTGTGTGTGTGTGTGTGTGTGTGTGTGTGTGTGTGTGTGTGTGTGTGATTATTTGATTTTTATTTAATCTTGTACAATATTTTAGAAGCTGTGTTTCTCATAGAGTTCACTTGAGGTAAGATGTAAGATTTCTTGCATAATTCTGATCATAATATTTTTTTTTTTCGAGACAGGGTTTCTCTGTGTAGCTTTGCGCCTTTCCTGGAACTCACTTGGTAGCCCAGGCTGGCCTCGAACTCACAGAGATCCGCCTAGCTCTGCCTCCTGAGTGCTGGGATTAAAGGCGTGCGCTACCACCGCCCGGCCGATCATAATATTTCATATGATTCTTTCCTCTGTTCCTTCAATCCATAGTGATGTTCTTTTATTTGCTGATATTGATGGAGTTTTTCACTATTGTTTGATCATTGTTGTGACTTATCAACTTTTAAAAATGTACTTATAATGAGAATGTATTAAAATATTTAAATTATTACTTCTATTACCCTTATTTTCTTGTGTTAATTTCCCCTTCATTTATCTGAAGGTTCTGTTACATGTATACATGTATACATGCCTTCCTGATGCAGTGAATTATTCAAGAACTCTCCTTTTCTTGGCTATAACCTTGTCTTGGAGACTATTACTTTTAAAACAATGACACCTAATTTTCTTCTGTTTGTTCTCTGTATACTTAACCTTTTCCTTTCTAACTTTCTTTATGAATTTTCTTTTCATTCATTTTACACACCAATCACAGATCCTCCTCTTCCCTTCTCCCACTCACCCCTAGTGTCCCCCTCCCAACCCACCCCTCACTCCTCCCCTCCAAGAAGGCAAGGCCTCCCATGGGCAGGCACATCTTGTAGAGGCAAGTCCAAGCCCTTCTCCCTGCCTCAAGGCTGCATGAGGTGTCCCATCATAGGTAGTGGACTCCAAAAAGCCCGCTCATACACCAGGGATGGATACTCATGAAAGTTAGATCAATGACTGTGGAGCCTGCATGGGACTGGACTAGGCACTCTGCATGGCAAGACAGTTGTGTAGCTTGATCGGCTTGGGGGGCCCCCTAGGAAAGTCTTTAACTCCACTGAGGTCCCAAGGGCTTAGTTCCTCTAGAGCCCTGAGAAAGTCTGTGAATCACAACAGGCTGGTTGAGAGAGCTTTGAATCCTACTGAGTGCCTGAGGAAGGCAGGGGTGGGTGGGATGGAGTGGGGAAGTGGGGGGGCTTCATTAAGAATCTGGGACCCTGGGGCAGAGAGTAAGACACTCTAAAAACCTAGAAAACACAGGGAACTGTGCTGAGACCCTACTGGAAGCAGTGCACCCCACTGAGATCCCTAGAGGGTTCTCTGTTCCTTTGAGACCTTAGGAGAAGCTGTGGGTCCCACTGCAACCATGGAGTATTCATGGTGTGATGGCTTGAGTGTGAAGCTTTCCCCACAGACTTGTGTGTTTGAAAATCTGGTCCCCAGCATGTGGTGCTATTCTGGGAGATTTTATACATGAGGCCTAGCTAATAGGCCTAGGGCTGTCAGAATGAGCCTTAGGGTTATAAGCCAGCCCTGCTTCCAGTCTGATTCTGCATCCTGGCCAGTGCCTCTGCAAGCTCCTGCTGCCACAGACAGACCAACTCCAGCCACCATGCTTTCAGTTCCATGATGGACCATGTCCCCTCAAACCATGAGCTGAAATAAACCTCTCCTCAAAGCTGCTTCTTTGGGAGATTCATTCATGGGGATATGAAAGGAACTAACGCAGGGGCGGGGAGTTAGGCCCTTTTCATGTCTTGGGAAGTCAGTGATGCCCACTGAGACCTTAGGGAAGGCCTTAAGTCCCCTTGTGACCCTCTGGAATACCATGAGTTTGGATGAGAGACAGGGAGACAGTGTGAGCCCCACTGAGTACCAAGCAGACCAGGCTTCAGGAACACCTGGAGGAAACCTAAGTCCTTTTAGTACACTGGGGAAGGCTGTAAGAATTTGAAATAGCAGTGATATGTGATATGGCAGGACCATGGTGCTTATTGAGATTCTGAGGAAGGCTGTGAGCTCCAAAAATGCCTAGAGAAGGTCTTAGCCCCACTGAGAAACTGGAGCTGTCTCTGGGTGTCATTGCCCCTAAGGGTGCTCTAAAACCTCACAGAGACTTTGGGGAAGGCATTTGTTCAGTTGAGACTCTAGGGAAGTCCCAGAGCCACAATGAAACCTTCACAGAGAGCCAGATGCTGAACCATGTGAGTCCCCAAGGAAGGCCTTAAGCCACAGGGAAACCCTGAAATAGGCTGTGAACCCTGCTGCAACCTTGGGATGGGGTAAGCCCATTGCAGTGTTGGCACATCCATGAGCTCCTTTGAGACTCAAGTTAGGTGTGATCCCCATGGAAACCTTGGAGATGTTTGAGCCCCCATGGTGGTCCTGTGGAGGGCTTAAAGCCCTGCAAGGATGCTCAGCATTATTCCTGTCACTGAAACCCCAGAAAGAGTTTAAATGTGTTTTCTGTCCCAACTGCCCAGTCCCAAGTAACCAACTTAGAGGCTGAATATAAATTATAAATGCTTGGCCAGTAGCCTGGGTTGTTACTAACTCTTACATTTAAAATAAACCATACTTCTTATGTATGCATTGCCACGTGGCTCATAGCTTGTTACCTCATTTACTACACATCCTGCTTCCCTGGTGGCTGGCTGGCATCTCTTCTGACTCTACCCTTCCTCATCCCATTATTCTCAGTTTGGCTTTCCTGCCTAACTTTATCCTGCTCAGCTATTGGCCAGTCAGCTTATTTACTAAACCAATCATAGTGACATATATTCACACAGTGTACAGCAGAATTATTACACAGCATAAATGTCACAGAAAAAAAAAACATAAAGAAAGAAAGCCCTTAGCCTTTTTAAGGTCCCAAGAAGAGCCAGAACTGGTGATCCATACCTGAATTACAGAACTTGGGAGGCCCAGACAAGAAGACTGGGAGGTTTTTTAGGGTTTTTTGTTTGTTTGTTTGTTTGTTTTGTTTTGTTTTGTTGTTTTTCGAGACAGGGTTTGTCTGTGTAGCTTTGCGCCTTTCCTGGAACTCACTTTGTAGACCAGGCTGGCTTCGAACTCACAGAGATCTGCCTGCCTCTGCCTCCCAAGTGCTGGGATTAAAGGTGTGCGCCACCACCGCCCAGCAGAAGACTGTGAGTTTAAGACAAGCCTAGCTATACCACAGGACTCCTTTCTCAAAAGAACAAACTCCTAGAGAAGTTGGAGCCCCAGTGAGGCCCTCATCAAGGCCCTCTAGCCTCTCTATGATCCTGAGGACACCCCTCCCCACTGTCCCCACCTTCCCACCTGGATCCTACTCCTTGCCTGCACTCCTCTGGGGGTACCCACATATCCCCTGATCCAGTGGATTCACTGTAGTGTCCCGGATACCCAAAGTGTGAACAGCTGCCGCACTTCCTGGGGGACAGGGAGCAGGGAGCAAGGGGCCCACGGTTCTAGTGTAATAGCTATAAAGCCCTGCATAGGGGAGAGTTCTAGCTCATGTAACTACACCAAGAGTTTTTGCTGATTGTTTGGGGAACAGGGCAGTACCAAATCAGGGACAGGATGGGTCAAGGAACCTCCAATCACTCCAAGGGGAGTCTGAGAAGGGTTTTGTAGCTGAGTAGAGCCTGCACTAAGAGATCAAGGCAGAGACTCTGAGCTCTGTACCTCTGGTGGGGACCTTGATGGCCTTCAGGTGCTTGTCTTGGGGTATTGGGGTAGGAGGGTGTACCACAGGGCTTCAGTCCAGCTGACCCCTGAGTGCTTGATAGGTTTGTGCAAGGAGGGATAGAAGGGAAGGGACCAGCAAGTGCCTTGATGCCTGAATTCTGCTTTGTTCCTACCTCTGTGGGTGAGCCGTGGTCTCAGCTGAGCTAAGGACCTGGCTATCAATGGGGACTGTGAAACAGTCCAAGGGACAGAGACACCAGGCCCCCAACAGCTCTAGCTCCCTGGGGAATGATGTGGAAATTGCTCAGTCAAGGCCAAAGAAGGCCTCACTCTCACTGGGACAATGCCCCCTGCTGTGAACCGGATCATCAGGCCACCTTGCCCCTTGTTAAGACTCTAATTACCCTAGGGTTAAGTAGAGGTGTTGACGTCCAATGAGAGCTTTCTGCAGACCCAGCACCAGGGAAGTGTTTGGAAACTGCAGCTTCAACCCCTCTGGCCATCTGCCGACCCACCCCCTGGAGCCCTTAATGGGCCAAACACCAGAGTCCAGGGGGGCAGAGAGGAGGTGCTTTAGACTATAAAATTGGTAGGGACCCAGTAACCCCCAGCCCTAGTGACTAGCTACAATCAGAGGCCATCAGCAACCAGGTATGTACTCTCCTCGCTGGGCCTGACTCCCTGGCCAAGACTCCAGGGACTTGAGGGAAGATGTGGGCTCCTCTCTCTTTCACATGCCCTTTGCTGGTCTCAACCCTGCCTATCTTCCAGGTCACTGTTCCATCATGGCCCTGTGGATGCGCCTTCTGCCCCTGCTGGCCCTGCTGGTCCTCTGGGAGCCCAAGCCTGCCCAGGCTTTTGTCAACCAGCACCTTTGTGGTTCCCACCTTGTGGAGGCACTCTACCTGGTATGTGGGGAGCGTGGCTTCTTCTACACACCCAAGTCCCGGCGTGGAGTGGAGGACCCACAAGGTGAGCTCTGCCCCTGAATTCAGTCCCCAGTGCTTACCACCCTGGTTTTCTTCACCCTCACAGATTGTATCCTGGGTGTAAAGGGTCTCAGGGTAACTGGGGGGGGGGCTGTGGTGCACATTTCTATGGACAGCGGGGCATAGGCAAACTTGGCAGCTGCTGGGAATGAATGACAGTCCAGCTTAAGGCTCCTAGGTGGTGGAGACCTGTGGGGAGACCCCACGATAGGTACCTATTGGGGGGGCCATAAAGCACTGATTGGGGGATGATGGCAGGATGTGTAGGCTTTGGAGCTCCTTGTGTCCATGCCCAGTGACTTGTCCCACATACATGCGGTCCCTGCCACCTGCCCTAACTTAGCAGGAGGGGCCAAGGTGAAAGAAAGCCTGGGATAGGCAGGGGGCAGCTCGGCTGCTCCTGACTGGATTGTCCTGTGTGTCTTTGCATCTATGCTGCTGATGCTCCGGCCTGCTCTGACACTGCCTCCCTGACAGTGGCACAGTTGGAGCTGGGTGGGGGCCCCGGAGCAGGTGACCTTCAGACCTTGGCGCTGGAGGTGGCCCAGCAGAAGCGAGGCATTGTGGATCAGTGCTGCACCAGCATCTGCTCGCTCTACCAGCTGGAGAATTACTGCAACTAGCCCCCTCCCCAACCCAGCCCCCCTTCCTGCAATGAATAAAACCTCTGAAGGAGCACTACAAGCTGTGTGTCTGTGTGTCTGTGTGTGTCTGTGTGTCTGTGTCTGTAGGATGTGAGCGGGCACTGGCTGGTGTGGCCCCAGCTTAGTCCACCTGTCTGGCCACGATGGCTCCTAAAGGGTCTGCCCAAGGCTCCTTCTTTGGTGCTCTCTGAACTCCCAGCTTCCTCTTGGCTCCCTGGGCAACCACAGGTGTCCACTCCACCAAATCTGGAACATAGACAGTTCCTTCCTCAAAGCAGCCAACACTTCCAGGTAGCCCCATAACCCTTACCCTTAATTGTCGGGGAGGACCATGATCCCAACCCCTTCCTGCTTCTAGCTGAATAGAGAAGAGATAGGAGTCTTTGGAAGGCATGGGTGATGGCAGCTAGGAGCTGATGCTTCATTGCTTCATAGCTCTGGGCCTTCAAGGGTCCCAGGGAACTTTTAAACAAAAGAGAACCAGAATATTCCAACAGCAGCTTCCACCTAGCTTTCCTGAGTTCTGTCTGCAGAGTTATTTCAGATGGAGTCCTTGATGGACCAGAAACTAGGCTTAGGAACTCAAACTGGAAGGCTATGGAAACCATTCTCTCAGTGCTTAGCTCTGGGAGGACAGAGGACATCCCCGATCCCTCTCAGACTCTCCAGTGACTCTTAGTGCTCTGGACAAGACAGGTATTCCACATGGGTGAAAGGACAATACTAAAGGATTCCCATAGACACTGGGCAGGAGCGTCAGAACCCCACTTCTCAGGAGTGGTCCAGTAGTGAGTTCTAGGTAATGTGGGCCATGAGGGAGCCAGATGATGCAAGGCTTAGGGCTAGGATCTCCTGTCACTTCTCAGCCTCTCCTTCCAGCTAGGTGGGGTCTCTCATCAGATTCCTTGAACCTGACTGCTTAGCAATCCCTCTAGAAATATCTTCGGTCCTAAAGAAAGGTCCCTTAACATCTAGGTCTTTGGAGAATCTCAACATAGAGCACCTCTCTTCAGCACCAACTGAGCACAGATTGAGTGGTACTTGTCAGTGAGATGAGAGCTTAGGGGCCTAGACAGTGATCCTGGTCACCCCAAGGCCTGGCTGACCTACCTGCCACCCAAATCAAACTAATCTGTGTCTCCCTGAAAACTGCACCCAGGGCCAGGGATCTTGGTGGCTGGGAAGCTTCCTAAAGCAGTCCTGAGGACCCCTTCCCAGTCACCTCCTCTCTGAGACAATACTACACCTCTACCTGGAGGAGACATGTCAGAAGCCCCTTGCAAGCTCTGCCCCTGAAAAGATGGCCAGAACTGAACAGGGTGGGTGGATGGCTGGACACTGGGCCTGGAATAGGAGAAAGGAGGTGGCTGCAATCCTTCTAGGGGAACAACACCCCAGTGGTCCGTTAGTACAGCTTGAGACAGGGCACCCTGCTGCAGTGGAGGTGTGTGTGTGTGTGTGTGTGTGTGTGTGTGTGTGTGTGTGTGTGTGTGTGTGTAGTCTCTGTAGAGCGAGAGCGGAAGCAGGAACTAGCAAGTGGGCTGGGTGGGGGTCTGCTGAACCTCCGGAAAATTAGCCATGGCTGCTGGGCCTTGGGTGGGTAGGCAGATGTGGCACCCCACCATTCAGGAACCACAGACTCTTGGGAGTGCATATAAGTCAGAGGTGAAGGAAGCAAGAGTCTTTGGGTTCTTAGGTCTTGTGGGGTGAGCCCAGCTTTGCAGCATGGGTTCTGAGAGCTCAGAAGTGTGGTCCAGATATCAGAAGTCCTGTCTATGACTTCACTCCTAGGGCCTTTGACCCAGGCCTCAAGGGAGGGGCAGGTTGTCCTCAGGACCCTTAACCTGCCTAGGCTGAGGCATATCCCTATCAGCTTCCTGGGGCCTCCTGAAACTCTGGTTTGGGGCTCTCCTTCCTATCTCTTCTCTTTGGTCTCCTCTTCTGGCCTTGAAGAGGAGAGGAGGCAGAATACTAGAGACAAGCGTGTGCTGCCTCTCAATCCCTGCAGGAGTGGACAAGAAGCAGCCACTAAAAAGGACCCAGTGCCCAGGGAGCAGAGGTCGGACCAGACTTAGTCTTTGATCAGCACCACCATGAGTGCTAACTCCAGAGATGCCAGCTGAGGACTTCAGAGGTTCCCCTAAGCCCTCAGATCACCCCATGTAGTCAGCCATAGACCTGCCTCAGGCGCTCCTGCTGACCTTACCTCACTCAGCCCCTTCTGGGTACAGCACAGAGGTTCCGGCCTGCCCTTGGAGCCTGGACTCCACTTGTCCATGGGGCCTGCAGTGATAATCATTTTCATCAAGCTATGCTGTCACTTCGGTGTTGCAGCTGGGGCTGTGTGTTATGGAGACCTGCTCCCTAACAACCCCCAACCCTGCTGGGGCCCCTCACCATCTCTGCCTACCATCCAGGATCCTTTAGGGTATTACTAAGGACAGCCAGTACACCTGCACTGTACTCTTGCCTGGTCTAATGAGATGGTTCAGTTCCATGTATGTGGGATGAAGAGACCAAACTAATGCTACACCCAGGGTGACTGAGGAGGCCTGGAGCCAGGGCAGCCACTCTTCTGCTGTGCACTCACAATACAGGTCTCCAGACACCTAAGATGATCTGCCAACGTAGCTGCCTTCAGGTTAGCTCCCCAAGATTGCATTGGCTCCTGGCACAGATGAACTGGCACCTCAGCCCAGCCCAGGAACGGTATTTGCCTTCTTACATTATCAATAAATATTTACTGTACTCATGTTCTCCAGGCCTGAACAGATCTTGAGTGACATGAGAGGTGGCTTCAGGGGAGCTGAAGTCCACTTTTTCTTCTGAGGTCGTTAAGGCCAGAAAGGTCCTGAACCAAGGAGTGGAAAGCATCCAGAACCAGGTAGCTTTTAAGTCAACCTGTCCACTAGACAGCACCAAATACTGGTTGATGGATCTCTGGCCTAGCTGTGAGTAAAGGAAATCCCTGAGGAGCCTTCTCAGAGACTCAAATTGGGTGTCCCTCAGTGTTTTGGAGTAGGTGTTTGTGGATTTTAAACAATATAGCCAGAAATGGCTAGTCATAAAAGTGTCCAGCAGAGGGCACCAAAGCCTTGCTTTTGAGGCGCTCCAAGTCAGCAGGCCCTACTACCCTTGTTGAGGCGGCAGTTTCTCCCTTTGCTCTTCTGCGCTCCGGCGGACCAAGAGGCTTCCCAAAAGGCTGGCTGCTCTGGACTCTGGAAGGTATGAAGTTTGAGAACGAGAGGTGTCTGATCATGCTGGGTGTGACCTTTGGGGGTCTAGACTCCCTAGATGCCCATAGAGCAGATGAACAAATGTCCAGGGGTCTGCAATATTCCTAGAATGTCTCAGGTTACAGTCATCTACTGCCTGCCTTGAATTACAGCTGCCTAGAGGAGAGTATAGGGGCAATCCATGCAACTCCTCACACTACAGCTAAGCAAACAGGCCAGGGGCGCAGACTGTCTGTTTCCAGCTAGGACCTTGGTGGTAGCTCCCCAGAACCCTAGCAGGCACTGAGACGGGGAGCTAGAGGAGCCAGTGGTCTCTTGCTCTGCTTGGAGTTTTCTTAGGCACACAGGCTGGAAGGCTAAACTCTGGTTTTCACATGAAGTTGGGTCTACAGGGACCCCAGGGTGTAGGATGCCTCATGCAAGGCCCATCTGGGACAGGGTCAGCCCTTTCCCATGTCTACCTTCTGCCCAGTGCTGAGAGGAAAGGAAGGTCAATTTTGAAAAGAATGCTGGGGGTGGCGTGGCCAGGGGTCTGAGAGTTGAAGAACAGCCTGGACACGGTGTCACTCTTCTTCCCCCCCCCACTCCCGCCCCCCACTATTGTTTCTGGCTTGGCCACAGAACAGCAAGACAGATTCCTTCGAAAGTGAAGCTGTGGAGGCGGCCCTGTGTGGTCCAGTCACGCTGTGCTGGCGCCAAGTTACCCAGTGGCGTTGAGCCAGTCCCCTTGGAGTCATTGGCTCACTGCCTGACCCCCAGGTGGCTCCCTCACCCCCCCCCACACACATATACCTTAGTACAAACACCTCACCTGCCACCCTTCTACTGTGGGTAACCAGAACCCAGCCCCTGATCTGCATACCCTTGAGGCTGACCCTTGAATCTGGGCCTGGGCTGGGACATAGGGTTACCAACAAGCCTCTCTCTCCAAAAAGGACCTAAGCCAGGGCTCCTCAGACTGAGAGTTGTCACAGTGGTGCAGCATCCGTCCAGTGCCTCATCCATATTCTCAAAATGACTAGATCCAACCTCTGGGCCAAGGCCACTGACTCTGGTTGGCTGAGCCAGTCAGGTCCCAATGGCCATGTGTGCCTCCTCTCTGTGGACTATTGGTGGATTATTTCCCAGACATACCTGTATTTTGCCAATGACAGGAGTAGGTCTGAAAGCTGCCAAACCTGGACATCCGCAGTCCCTCATGGTTCTGTTAGGCCTCATTCCCCCACAGTCCTGAGAAGCTTAGAATCCTATGGCTGACAGTGACCCACATTCCACCAGGACCTCCCTCTGACTCTCCCAGCCCATCTGTGTTTGTGGACAGCAGAGTGGGAGCTCTCAGCCCTGCCAGCTTGCGGTTGTTCATGCTGGGGCCCTGGCACTCTCCCTCTGCTCTTCAAAGGGCCACCCTGGCTTAGAACTGAGTTCTACTCCAGCTGGGTCTCTGGTCTTCTGTCCATCCCTAAGACTTACTGTGACCTGGACTGCTGGAGACCTGGAAGACTCCTCAAAGCTTCTCTGGGGCACAGGTCCTTAGCATGGGTCAGCAACACCTGGTAACCCAGAAGTAGTGAGAATGGACCTGGGGACCAGGGGTACACTGAGGCACTTAAATCTGTGCTCTGGCCATTGCTGACTGATCTTCTCCAGGCCTGACTTCTGAGGACCAAGCACAGCTTCCGTTGGCAGGACTAGGGAACTAGTAGAAGGTGAATTGCCTCCACCTGAACCCAGATAGTGAAAAGGAGATGGGAGGGGCTGGCTGAGTTGGAAGAAGAGCTGAGAGAGAGCCAACAAAGGAGAGACCCCCATATCCCAGCCCCAGCTGCATAGTCAGACCTTAAAAGCAAGGAAGAAGGGAGTGATGGGAAGGCTTTCTGAAGCAATATCCATGCTCTACAGTCTGTAGCCTTGAGGCAGGTCCACTATGGCCTCCCTATAACCCCTAGCCAGGCACTGCTAAGAGCCATTATTGGACTTATGCTGAGCTCTTCCCTAAGGCCTGGCATATGGGCTGGCCATGGTATAAACAGGGGGTGGCTATAGCCACAAATTGTACAATGTGTGTGTGTGTGTGTGTGTGTGTGTGTGTGTGTGTGTGTGGTGGGTGTAAGAAAAGGTTCTCACCTCCCCTTTCATCCTCAGCCTCCCTGGGTCAGTGGGGCTGAACCATGAGGGCTAATGGGTCAGACCAGTGGAGGGTTATGTCTTGGATCTGGGAGTCTCTGGCTTTCGTCTCCTGGAGCTAGCACTGGCTCCCATGTGGGTTTTGTGGAGAAAAGGAAGCTGGTGTACTTCCTGCGTATGCTCCCAGGAGAACCATGGTTAGATGGGAGCACCATACTCTAGGGGACAGGATCCCCAGGGATGGAGGACGGAGGCCTCCACTCATCTCAGAGTGAATCAGGGAGAAAGGGTTTAGCCAAGACCAAGCTCTTGGGAGAGACCAGTAGTCCCATGCTGCAGATGAGGGAGTCCTCTGGTCCTGAGGTCCACTGTGTGTGCTGGGGCAAGGAGGTCTTTGCTGTTCTTTGAAATCTTTGCTCAGCTCTCAAGGAAGCCCTAGCCAGTTTTCCACCCCAAATCCCAGAGTCCCATCTGGAGTAATGTTTTGTCTGAATAGGTAGAAGAGCCTTTATGGACAGGTCTCCCATGGTAATAGGTTCTGGATTGTTTCAGCTGCATTTCCACATAATTCCAGAACAACCTGTTATGTCAGGAGGGAAAATGGAGGCTCTAGGTATATTGCCCAAAATAATGAGCAGACTAGGTATTTGAACGTAGGCAGGTACCAACCCCTTGTGCCCACTCTATTCCCATATGATGCACAGTGCGTAGAAGTAGATAGAATGGGTCCCTCATCCCCAAGCACAAAGTTTTCTGGGTTCTCAGCTGTAGCCTTGTAGCTTTTGAGAAGGTGGTCTTAGTCTTTGCCAGTCTGCCAAGGGGAGGAGGTCAATGTGCAGGGGTTAGGAACAAGTTCTATGCAGGTAGGATAAGAGGGCTTTTTTTCTGGGCAATGGATTGAATCAAAGCCTCATGCTTGCAAGATACTCTACCACTAAACTACATTCCCAGCCCTAACACCTGCCCTCTTCTTCTCCCCATTCCCAAGGCTTAATAAAGCACTCTGTAATTATGATTGTGGGGAGAGAGATGTATTCTGAGGCCTCAGTGTAATTTCTTAAGTGACCACCAGATGACAAGCTTGAGCCAGGTTTGCAAATTCCCTTTCCAGGTACAGGGTGGTGGGGCTGCCAATGGGAATTAAGAACAAAATTTAGGCCGTTGGTGGCACACGCCTTTAATCCCAGCACTCGGGAGGCAGAGCCAGACGGATCTCTGTGAGTTTGAGGCCAGCCTGGGCTACCAAGTGAGCTCCAGGAAAGGCGCAAAGCTACACAGAGAAACCCTGTCTCGAACCCCCCCCCCAAAAAAAAACAAAAGAACAAAATTTAGCCCACCCTAGCTCTTCCCAGGGACCCCACCTCTTATCTGGGATCTTGGAATTATACCTAGAAAGATCCCATAATAAAATTAATTTTAATATAAATATGATAGTTTTCTTAGAACTAAACTTAGAACTTAGATGATTCAAGGTGTTTGAGGATTATATAGTTTGGGATGTTCCCAAGCCCTAGGACAGGAAGATATGCAAAGAAAAAATGCCTGATAGGAAAGAGGCAAAAAAAAGCCCCAGTACAAGGCTACATAAGAGTTGCAGCTTTGCCTCTCCCTAATTCCCCTTGCTGAGTACCCCCAAATTCCTGCAGTAAGAACTTTAGATTGTGCATTGTAATTACAGATATGGCCACCAGATGTCAGCATGAGGCCACTTTAGCAGCCCGGCAAGGATAATTAGATGCTAGGGATTTCTAGGGGTACCTCAGCACTTTTCCATAAATGAGAGCCCAGACAGACCCCCTGAGTTAGATGACTCTCCTCTCCCCAGACCTCGAATGAGTAAATTGTTTCTGTGCTGTGTCTTCATGGCTGTACCCCAATATTTGTTCTTCTTTTGTGGTCCCTTCCTCTGGGGTCCCCCAGACTGTGTCCCTCAACCATGGAACATCCATGAAGTATAATTATGAAAGGTCATTCCCCTCAAACCATAACTCACTGATACCTAGCACCCCATTCCTGCCTCAGTGGCACCGTGGTTTAGTTGCTCTTCCATGGGCACTCTTCACCTGTATTCTCCCCTTCCTTAAACATTCTGTGTTCTAAGACCCTAATAGAATAAAAATAACCCTGGGCTTAGTCAGAGGTAGAATTTCAGGGGGACAGAGCTTGGATTCATTTGGAAGGAGTACAGCTCTGCTTCTCTGCATGTGACCTGTGGGATGTAGCCAGCTTTTCCTTCTAGCCCCTTGGCCTTCTACCTGCTCAGAGGGCACCTCCTCTTGTGGCACTACCAAGGAATCTCTTCATGGGTTTGGAATAAGGCTTTGCCTTCCCCATGCCAACACCTCTGGCTTGGTAAATCCCAGCCAAATGTTCCCAGAAGGCCCTAGTGGTAACATCTTGCAATGTCCAGGCATATTGCAGCAGGCAATGGAGGGGATCACATGCTTATTAGGGGAGCACTTCTAATTAGAGGCCCCAAAGTAAAGTTAGAATCTTTACAAGGAAAAGACTGCCTCACCTCTGTGAAGTGTGAGATGCCCTCTGCTATGTATCTCAGATATGACTTGGGGTCATCCATAAGTATAGTGAGAAATCCCACCTGCCCTTCTCCCATGGAATAGGATGTCTGTATCATGCTGAGCCACCCCAATCAGATATGAATTCCCCTAAAGTTTAATTATCTTCCCCTACATAAAGTCTCATTCTCCCCAAACATGCCTATCTCTACCACTAAGTAAGGAGTTCAGGGGGGACTTAGATGACAAAGGGAGAGGGAATAATTAAAACCCAGCCTGGGCTGATAAGCTGAGTAAGATAAAAAGATTAGCTGGAGTGCAAAGGGTACGGACTACTGGGTTTCTGTGGAGTGAACCGGTGTTTTTGAGTCTTTGCTGTACTCCCTGCTCTCCCTCAAAGCCAGGGACAAAGGTTTCAGAGTACAAACGAGGCTTCAGGCAATGCTTGTATCTGAGCCCCGTCCCAGCTGCTGTCAGCCCTCAGGCTGTGCCTTAAATGGAGTTGCAGCTAAGCTAAAATGGGGTGAGAACTCAGCCAATCAACATCCCGAAAAGGACGAACAAGTGTCACTATACATGCCATCTGCACCAGTATACTTAGTGCTTGGCACCACTCATAGAGGGCAGGGGGCCAGGTCAGATGACTGATGACGCTAAGTTGAGTACCCATGAAACATGAAACGACTCCAAGATGGCGCTGTGCCACGCAGATGCACCGGAAGCACTTACAAAGTAATTTTAATATTTATTTTGAACCTTGCTTCTAATTTAAATAAGCCACGCCCCCTTTTTACCTGTGCCACGCCCACAACATTCCAGGGTGTCAAGTGACTGCCAAGTGTCCCTCTAGTGAAGTCCCACCCATTCCCCACCCCCTGCACATAGTCCCAACCCCCTAGCAAATAGGAAGTGTTTCTAGCCTATGTTCCTACCCACATAGAGGTCCTTCCGCATATCAGGCATGGGCCAAAGCCCCACCCCCTAATGCCCGCATACCCTTGGGGGCGGGGGGGGGGGATTGCCATCGTCAGCTGCCCCAGAAGTCTTTGCTGCACTGTGCTAGTATATAATTTTCCAAATTTGGAGGGGTCTGCAGACGAGCGTGGAGAGGACAAGGAGGTGAGTGGCAAAGCCAGTCAGTTAGCATTTGAGCAGGTGCCTTGCTCGGTGGTGGAGAGCAGAGCCTACGACTAGCGGCCCTGTTATCATGCAAGCTCCAAAAGACCCTCTCACCGGATCTTCAGCCTCAGCCTCAGCCTCGTCCCCTTCCACCTCTCCCTCGACTTCAACTCAGCTGGAGTGTCTGGGCACCGCAACCAGAGCACCCCCTGCTTTGGAGGAGGTTGCTAATCCTGGCCCAGCCAGCAGCTCATCACCCAAGGAATTACGGAAGAGAATCCTTGGCACCAGTGAGCCCCCCGTCCTCTTTCTCCACCGTCCGGGGACTTCGGGGACTTCAAAGCGACTAGAGTACAGGTAACTAATTGGCTTTTCATTCCTTCTGTGTATGAGTGAAATTGTAGTTTAAATATTCTGATACAGTTAAGTGGGCTGGGGACTTGAGGCAGTTAGGATCCTGGTCTCTGAAGAGGGGAAGATTGCTGCTGGATCGGACCGGAGTGGGGGAGCTGTAACGTGAACGGGTCTAAGTATAGCTTGGATGGGTCTAAGAGAAACTTTAACCTCTGCAGGGACAGGAAAGACAATTGGGGAGGGGACTTACAGGGCTGCACAAAGCTACAAGGAAAGTAAGTTTCCCTTCACTAATTTACCATGCAAAAGGGGAGAGGCAGATCTCTTGCTCTTCCCAGCGGGAGTACACAGCTGTTTTCACAAATGTGGAAGGAAAGAGTTTTTCTGTGTGAAAAATTTCCCCTTGGTGTACACTCGTCTCCATCCCCCCCCCCAAATGTGCAGAGGGGCTAGAGATTCTAGAGCAGTGTGGGGTATGTATTATACATACATGCATATATAAAATGCATATATATATATATATATAATCTTAAAAGCAAAGCTTTCCCTGTCTATATCCTATACCTCCTAACTACCACCAGGATACTGGAGAGCAAGGAGAAGGACCAAGAGAGGATGATATCCCTTGCTATTCTCTAGCAGGGTTTAAAAAACAAAAGCTGCTTCTGTCCTGACCATGCCGGCTGCTTTGAGCACCTTCCCTCTAGTGCCCCCGTCCACAAATAGTAATTTGGGGCAGCAGCAGCACTCCTGGGTGCACATTCATTTGTGCATAAAGTTTTTCTTCCCTGCAACTGGGATCCCAGACAGCTTAATCCACCCAGGATAGCATTTATGGGGAGGGGGGCTAGTTCCTAGAGAAGACCTACCACCCTTCCAGAGGCTGCCTTCCCAAAGCAGAGCCATGTGCCCTTTTGACCTTTGTTCCCATCCAAGGCGGGGGTGTGAGGAGAGGAGTGGAAGACTTTCATAGTTTTAGCTGTGACCCCTCAAAGAAAGCCTTTTGTGTGCAGCACCCCTACCCGTGCCAAGGCAGAAGCCCATCCCTAATTAGGAAGGGGCCAGCTTGCCCTTCCCAAAGGAGGGTCTCCTGCCTCTCCCCGAGCAGTTGTCAAACTTGGCAAAGTGACTTCTCACCAACTGCTTTCTCCCTTCTACTTGGGAGGGTGGGGGTGGGGTGGGTGGTTAGGCAGCTGAAGGGACTGGTCTGGGAGGAGAGCAACCCTGACAAGTTGACCCCCAGGCTTCCCTATGCAGCAGCAAGGTGGGAGGGGGGCCAGACTCAGCTGAAGAAGACTTGTTTTTTGAGATAATCTCAAGGACTTTTGCTTCTCCTCAGGGGCCGAGTAGTCACCACCGAGCTCGAGGTCATTGTGCAGGAGGAGGAACCCAAGCCCATAGCCCAGGGTCCTCCATCTCCTTCGGCGTTCAAACCTGTTGCCCAGTATGCAACCAAGCCTGCACCGAGACCTGTGCCGATACCTCCACCAAGGCCTGAGCCGAGGCCTGTGCCGGTACCTCCACCAAGGCCTGAGCCAAGGCCCGTGCCGGTACCTCCACCAAGGCCTGAGCCAAGGCCTGTGCCTACACTGGAGCCGAGGCCTGAGCCAAGGCCTGTGCCTAAGTTGGAGCCAAGGCCTGTGCCTAAGCCTGAGCCCAGGCCTGAGCCAAGGCCTGTGCCTAAGCCTGAGCCCAGGCCTGAGCCAAAGCGTGAGCCCAGGCGTGAGCCGAGGCGTGAGCCCAGGCGTGAGCCCAGGCGTGAGCCAAAGCCTGTGCCTAAGTCTGAGCCGAGGCCTGAGCCAGGGCCTGAGCCTAAGTCTGAGCCGAGGCCTGAGCCAGGGCCTGAGCCGAAGCCTGAGCAGCAACCAGCCAGAGCAGCCCGCGAGTCCAGCCCCAGGGCCAGCTGCTGTGGCCTGTGGCCCAGAAGATCTCCACGCTCCCAGAACTGAATCAAGCCGCCCAAGCCGCCCACCAGCCCCAGTCCTTCCCCAGAGGTGAGTGTCCATCATGCGCCCAGCAGGGCAGAGGCATCTCTAGCATAGGAGTCACATCTGGACGGCTGCAGATACTGGGCTCAGCCAAGTCCCCTGCAGCCAAGGGACTAGCAGAGGCTAGGAAATCTATTCAGTCACACAGTCGGTATCTGGAATTCAGGTGGGCTCCACGTGCCTCTCCTTGGGAGCACAGGGTGTAGGCAGAGCAGTCATCCAGCAGTCTCTGTAGCCTGTAGATCCTTGAAGCTGTGCTCCCAGGAGTCCCGGAGCAAAGGTGGCAAGGGCTGAGGGTTAAAGGTCAAACAGCCCAAGAGGGAAAGGCAGAGGTTCCAGACGAGGAAAGAATCTGGGGAAAGAAAAAAAAAAAGAAAGAAAAAAGAAACGGTTAGCTAGAAAGAATTGAGAGACTGAGGAAAGCTGGGCATGGGGGGCCCTGTTCCCCCTTCCCCTGGCTATGCAGTTGCAGCTGTGGTGGCCCAGCACTAGTGGCTTGACCTCTCTGTGTCTATCCCCATTTGTCAAAGTGTGTGACAGTCTCAGACCTCCTGGCTGAACTGTGAATAGCAAATGAAATAATGACCAAAGAGACATTGTGAGACCTGTGAAGGGCCTTAGGAGAGCTCATGTCCTGATTCCATTGTGTTCTGGAGGCCATGGGTTTCCTGTGCGTGAATGGGGATGGGAGGCAGCAAGACAGGGCCTGGGGCCAGAAGCATTGTGGACTCTGCTGGAATAAGCTCTGCTGCTTGGTGGCCCCTGCAGTTCACTGCTCAGGTACTGGGGATCAGGAAGGCAAAGGCTCTGTGTCAGGAAGGCAGAGCAGTGGAGGTTGGGGGAGGGGGGCCGCGTGTGGGTCTGTGTCCTTGTGCCTAAGCCTCAAGTAGTACAGGCTTCCCAGAGTCGGCAGGGTGGGGCCCAGCAGGTAAACTCCTACCCCCCTTCCAGGCTATTATGCCCATGCCAAAGAGAAGCCAAAAACCTCCTTTTAAAGGTTGGTTCTGACACTAAAGCAATTAACACAGTGGTGTGGCCTCAGCCTATCTCCACCCAGCACACCGGCCTTTTCTGCTGCCCCCCCTCCAGTGCCCCCACAGCAACTCTTACTTACTTTTGGTTTGGGGTGTGTTGATCAGCCTGGTGGTGCAATCCGCATGTCAGTGGTTCTGGTAGTGACTTCCCAGGCTTGCAGGATAACACAGAGCACTGCCTGGGTCTTCCTGGTGTGGAGTCCCAGTGTGGTGGCCAGGTCCCCAGCAGAGTGTGGCCTCTGCAGCAGGCGTCCGTCCCTCCGGCAGGGAATGAAGGAGAGCATACCGGGGACCCTCAGAGAGGAGCTGGGTGTGCAAAATGCTGGGCTTGTTCCCAAGCTAGGGCAACAGCTGAGCTGGGGAAAGACACGGGGAAGTAAGGAAGACCCATGGCCTGAAGGGAGACAGACAAGCCCCTGGCTAAGGGTGCTGGCCAGGCTTAATGGGCGAATCTGAATCTTAAAGGGTATTTAATTTCTTCAGAATTTGAGCTTTTAAGCCCAGAAAGACTTGGACTGCCATGGTGGTGGGGCAGGGCAGGGACTGAGGCGCACTTAGGGCTGAAGTCTGGTGGGTCAAGCCCTGCCTAGAGGAAACCATAGCCCCCTCCCAATAACATTCTAAGGGTGTAGTAGGTTCCTTCCTACCTCACGAGGTGGGGGGTAGGGAATGAAAATAGAGGAAAGGATAGGGCCTTAGAGGGAGAATCCTGTCGTTGGTCCCGGCTGAGGGTGGGTTGAGCGCTTTTGAGTCCTAGGTTGACGCGGAACTGTACCAGCCTCTTCCCGGCCCCTTGAGCCACACTTTGACTAAATAAGGCCAGGTGAAGGCCCCGTGGAGAGTCACGTAGAGGAAGGAGAACATGTGTGTCCTTTTCCCCACCCTACCCCGCCTGTATGCTCTGGTGGCTCTTCAGTGGGCACCTCAAGATGACCTCAGCGTCTCCCTACCTGGCAAAATCCAGGAGTGCGTCTCCAGGGGTGTTCCTGTGGCTTCTCCAAGGCACCTCTGCAGGGCGGAAAGCAGAGATTAGGCCATGAAACAGGTCACTTTGTGACTGCCGTCTTCTCAGTTGCCTCTTAGGAGCAAAGAAGCAGGACTCCAGAAATGGGGCTCTGGTCCCAGCATCTTGTTCACCCCCAATCTGTGCCACTTCTTGGGGAAAAGTAGAGAACCCCCAGCTGGCACTTGGGAGCCAATCTGCCATTTCTTTCTATAAGAGACCCTCAGCAGAGGGCTTGTAGCCTGCCTGCTCTGGCTTCATGAGGACTGGGTGTTCACAGACACCATTTTTTTTTTTAATGTTTCTTACTCCCAACAAATTTACAAGTATCCCCGGAATGGGGATCACCATACCCCTGTCTTCCTAGCTGGAAGCTTCCTCAAGTCTATAGGCACACACCCAGGCGGGCCAAAAAAGTCAGGGATAGAGGCTGGTGGGAGGGGGGCAGCATGGGTGTGTTGGGGGGGGACAGGCCAGATGTTCTTGGAATAGGACACGGGGGTGATTGTTGCGGACTGGAATTTGAAAGGGGAACATTCTCCACGTGCCTCATGCTCTGGGTGGAAAATGGGTGTGGAGGGGGCTCTCTCAATCTTGCCAAGCTAATATGAAGGAGATGCCTCACCCTGCCTGGGTCCCCACACCTGTCGAAGGACATTAACTCCTGCCTCCCCAGAGTGTCAGGCTTTGAGAATCCACCCCCCTCATACTGTCCTCTATGGGTCTCTGTGAGTGATTATAGAGACAAGCAATGCTTATAGTCATGGTCCCAGGGTTTTCCTCCCCAGTACCTCCTCTATCTAACACCCCCCCCAGGTCCCTCTAGAATCGTGGCCCTTCACCTCCAGCATTGCCCAACTATGAGGGGGTGGCCTTGTTCCCAACAACAGCACGGTGAGCCTGTGTGTGGGTTTAATATTTGCCTTTAAGGAACTGGACTTTCCCCAGCCAGAACCGAGTGGCTAGTCGCAGAAATTTTCTGAGAAAACGAAATGAGGGCCTTGGCACCCAGTCACTGCTCCCACTGTGTCATTCTGCGCCCCTCTACTCCCCCACTTTCTTTTCTGCTCCCCCACTTTTTACCCTCTTTCCATACTGTCCAAACAAAACTGATCCCTCCGTTGTTAATTGTTAGGGAGCGAGCAAGGCCTGATCGGCGCGTTCGGGGAGCAGGGGCGGGCAGGGGTGGCCACTGGGGGTGCCTCGGGCCCCCAAACAGAGCCAGGGACGAGCCTGCCCCCGGCGGCCGCCGGGCCGCGGCTTCGCCTAGGCTCGCGGCGCCTGAACGCGTGGGGCGCAGGGGCGGCGGGGAGCCGAACGGGGCGCCCGGAACCCAAGGAGCCTTCGGGAGCAGCGCGCGGCTGCTTGCTCAACGTTCTGCTCCCTCGCCGACGCCCGTCCGGCTTGGCCTCCGCCACCCAAGCCCTCTGGGTGGCTATAAGGCAAAAGAACGAAAAATGCAGCTGGCTCGGGCGCACGCTCCGCCGGCGCCGGTGCTCCCTATCTGCTCCGCCTGCTCCCCTTCCCCGCGCCCGCGTTCCCCCGTGAGGGCGCCCCTGCTCCGTGTGAGTTCCCTGGCACCGCGGATCCTTGCGCCCCGTCCTTCGCCGCCTGGGAGCTCAGTTTCTCAAATACAGTTCTAGTTCTCTGTAGTCTACGTGCAGCCAGAGCAACTCGGCAGCTTCTCTGCACCTCAGGCGTTGTTTCCTTGGGATCCTCAAAATTGAAGCATTGCTTTCCGGGGGCCCTCTAAAATCATTCAGCGTTTTTTTTTTTTTTTCTCACAAGTGAAACTTTTTTTTTGATATTTGATTTCCAAACATTTCAAAAGGTGGGAATTAAGCCTCCGCTGGCTCCCCAAAATTAGATTATGTGGCCTGCCCCCCCCCCCCGAGTTTACTTCTGTCTCTTTAGTTTGATATGCAAGGTCTTAACTCAGTTCCCTAAAATTTAAACGTAAGCCCGGGGTCTTGAGTCCTTCTGACAAATTTTTCTTACTCGGGAGGGTGGACAGTTTCACAGCATTTAGGCGCTGTATTCACGGGGCGGGGGGCTATTTTCCCGTGTCCCTAGCACATCATTTTATATCTGCAGCACTGTTCCCGCTAACTCTGTTTCCCCGCCACCCACCCTCCAGTTTCATTAACGTGGAACATAATACACTAGATTCTGTAGTCTGTTGCCCCAACCCCAAATTTTACAAGTTGAAACCCACTCAGAACTCCTAAACAATTTCCCTGAAACCCTCGAAATTCTAACCTTTCTTACTATGTCCTCCCCTAAAGGTAGGCAATTCAAGCAACCTACACTCTCATTTCCCGGGTTCCAGAAAACCGAGGGAGTGCTTTCACAAATTACCGCTAAAACTCACTCAACAAGAACCCCGTTTCCCCCGCCCAATACACAAGGGTCGCGGGAGTTGGGGTTTTCTAGGGCTCTTGAAAGCTTTCTGGCCACTGTTATGTTTTTTTTTTTTTTTAAATACAGACCTCTCACTCAAGCTCCCAAAGCAGGCTAAGCAATAATCTAAGGCGTGTGCTCACATGTGGCAAGAGAGAGCTTTCCATGCTCTCTCAATTCATACATGTCTCTCTGGGTCACAGAAGGCACAAAATTAACCACTGGCCAAAGCCTTTTTCTTTGTACTAGAATGTTGAATGTCCCCAATCCTTGAACATTTCTGAGTATTTTCTCTGCGTCAAGTATCAAGAGTCCCTGGGTCCTTTTAGCTTTCCAATTTAAAAAAAATTTTTTTTTAATTCAAACGCCAGTTGCAAAGTCCAGTACCATCCTGGACCCTTCTCCTCATTCCCCATGTTGGCCCATGCTGAGCACCCTCAAACATTAGGCAATGTTTTCCAGGCCCCAACACACGTTTAGTTAGCCTTGGGTCACGGGAAGTTTCTGCTATGTCCCGCTGCAGTACCAGCCATGCACATACTCAGCCTCTTACAGTTCAACTTTTCTTCCCCAGTCACCCTGCACAATCTCTGCACATTACAAATTTGGGGCATTGATTCTTAGGTCCTAGGATTAGGAACTCATAATCTCTATTCCTTGAAATGTAGGAATTGCCCCTAAAGTGTTCCAAGGATACTAGGAAACTTTAGATTCAGAAATTATTTTCCTGAGGCCCCCAAATTCAGGTACTCCAAAACAAATTGAGACTTTTTTTTTCTTTCAAAGAGTTGGGTTTTTATTAAACTTTAATGAACTTTGTTGAATTTATGACTCCTGCCAGAGTCTCCCTAAATTTAGACAATGTTTTATGGTCCCCCAAAGCACAGTGAAAAACGTCCCAGATCCCCCAAATCCCAGGTTTTAAAAGTCTGTGTCTTACACATTTCCTAGCTACTAATTCTACTCCCTGCAATTTGGATTTCAACATCTATTGGGTAATTTTTATTGATCCCTAAAACTCGCGGATGTTTCTCCAAGCGCAAACATTGTCCAAGAAAACAAACTTCCCCCTTGTTCAACAAAATGACATACTGAAATCTGTCTAAGAAATTAAAATATTAAAAGACATTGATTTTCTGTCTTCCTCAAATGGACTGTTTGCACTCCCAATTCCCTACATTTAGACAGCATTTCCCCATTCTCTGGAGGACTTCTTTGAAGCCACAGAAATTACAGAGGTGATTTTTCCCGGCTGCTACAAGTTCCACTGGTCTCAAGGGTAAATCTTAATCTCCACTCCTGCCCCCCAAAATAATTGACCTGGATCCCTAAAATCTCGCTTCCCAATTTTAAGCAATTAAAATGAAGCTCCCCCAAATTTCATGTTGGGAATTTTCTTAAATTCAACAGCAACAACAAACTACCTAACTTCTACAAATTAATCTAGGTTTTTGTGGGTTTTCCTAAGTTTGCTGACCAAGATGTTGGGTTCCCCAAGTTAGGCTTGGATCGAAATGCCCCCTATTTTTGCATGCAATAATTTCCCTCATTCCCCAACTTGGGAGTCTATTTTTTTCTGGAATCTCAAATTTAGCTATTAACCAGTTTTCCCATTTGTGGAGTCTCTCTCGAGTCCCCCTACTTCGGGACAGTCATTCACAGGGCTGCAAGTCAAACAAGGGTCTGACTTGGGATCCCCGAAATTTGAGCATTGTTTCCGCTGGCCACTCTCGGCAGCTTCCCCTGTCCTGCGCATAACATTAGTTTCGGCCTCTTCAGTTTCCTACGGGGTCCCAGAGACAGCTCCGATTTTGGCTAAGTCTGTGTGCCCCAAATACGCTCAGGACACTGCGCGACGGCCAGGACGTGGGCAGTGCTGCTCCCTCGTCCAGGAAAACGACTGGGCATTGCCCCCAGTTTCCCCCAAATTTGGGCATTGTCCCCGGGTCTTCCAACGGACTGGGCGTTGCCCCGGGACACTGGGGACTGCCTTGGGGTCTCGCTCACCTTCAGCAACGTCCACTGCGCTCCACAGATCCTCTCCAGCCTTTCTCCTCGGATCCTCCTGCGCCTGCGGACGCGACCCTCGGCCTTGCGGTGAGCTCCCCGTGGCGCGCTCCCGGTGCCCCAGCTCTGCGGCTGCGGGCAACAGGCTACCTCGCAGCTAGTCCCCCAGGGCTGCTGCCGAGCAGCGCTGGAGCCGGATGCTGGCTTCTCCCTCGGAGGCCGCGCTCCCTTAGGCTGGGTGCCCCGAAACACGCGCCACTTTGCCTGCACTCTGCAAACAACGCAGTGGTAGGGAAAGCGCCTGGCGGCCGGGAAACGGGAAGGGCAGAGCGTTGGGCAAAGCCAAGCCCGGGAGAGGCGCTGAGCGCTCCGGTGGCTGGGAGCTTCCAGTCCTACGGGTCGAGGGCTTGGGGAGGCGTGCGCGGAGCGCGGGCTCAGTGATTGATGGCCGGGCCCGGAGGTTAGCCCGGGGTGCGCGGGTTTCCGCCGGTGATGGCCCCTTCCACTCCTAGAGGTGTGCGGCGTGGGCTGGTGGGGAGCAGGGTGCACCGGTTTATGAGTGGTTTCGACTCCGTAAAAATCACAATGACTTCTTACATCGTCCGAACCCTCCAGGAGATGGTTTCCTCAGACCCTCAAATTATCGTGGTGGCCCCTGGGGCCAAACCCGCGCCTACGCAAGTTTATCGCACTGATAACAGGGAACTGTTATCCAGGTATTCTGGGTGGGTCCCAAAGGCGTGCTGCTTAGACGCACTCCAGTGAGCTCTGGTTTACAGGTATGGTTTGAGCTACGTTTCCAGCCCTGCTTCTTTTTCTGCGTTAGGATGCAGACTTTGCGCTGGGCAAAACCAGCGTGGTCAAACCAGCCTTCCCTTCGTGGCGCACCTGGTGCCCCCCCCCCCCCCCCCCCCCCCCCCCCCCGCGCGCCACTGTTCAGGTATCCTACGCAAAGCACCGGGGGGCGCTCGGGATCTGGCTGCAACTCGAGGTGCCTCACAGTCCTCCCTGCCTGCTCAGGCAGGTGGCGGCTGCGCGCTCCACCCTAGCCGAACCGTCCACTGCCTGTGAGGTAGGTCCCTGTGAGGACCCTCGACCCAGCACCCAGCTACTTGGGCCTGAACTCTACATGCCAGGATGCGCCTACTTTGTAACCCTCTAACTGAGCACAGGTCCCTTACTACCACTGAGGCCTAGGGTGCCACGCACGTTGGTTCACACCACGCGTCCCTGTCGCACAAGCACAGGGCACCCGGGAAACATGACATGGGGCCTCGATTTTTTTGGAACGGATACCCGGTATTTCGTGGGCCCGCTGGGGCGCCCCACGCCCCCCCACCCGGCACACCCATGCCCAGGGCCCCCGGCCCGCATTCCCCCCCCATGGCTCCAGTTGCGGGGGCGGTCCCGGGGCGGGGCGAGGGCCCTACGGACGCCCATTGGCGCGGGCGTACGGCCAGCGGGGCCCGAGCGGGCGAGGAGCCGCGGAGTGGCGCGGGTATAAGAGCCGGGAGTTGGCGCCCGGAGTTTGCCTGCTCTCCGGCGGAGCTGCGTGAGGCCAGGCCGGCCCCCGGCCCCCCCTTCCGGCCGCCCCCGCCTCC